>CAKNWT010331012.1:0-11027 GCA_932066315.1 Andricus coriarius | reverse complement strand
GAACATTCAGGAACGGCACCAAGGTTTATTGCTTAATGTATATGTTTAGTAAATTCAAAAAAAATCTTTAAGTACATCAACTCATAAAAATTCAACAAAAGAAATAATAAGGAAGGTTGGTTTGATTCATTGGTTGAATCTTTCCCTGCTCTCTCTCTCTCTCCCTCTCCCCCTCTCTCTTTTCAATGCGACTTATTTATTGTATTTTCAGTTATATAAGTATAAATAATTCTAGCGAACCATGAATTTAGTTGTTTTATAAGAAAAAGCTTCTCGTTATTTGTCTAAACACCAGTGGTACAGGGATACTTCCACACCAAGCACATATTTTTTGGGTGTCTTTCAAAAATATTCTCGAACATGTTAAAATTAGAGACAATAAATAAACAAAGTGAATTTTCGAGAATTTTGGCATGGACCAAGTGATCTAAGTGCATATTATATAAAATCCCGAAGAGAATAATCCTACCGAAGATTTTTAGAAACAGAATGCATCAACAATATCCTGCTTTTGCTTCGTGTGTTGTAGTTATCTATCGCCATTTATTACTATATCTACATATAGGGAGACGAAATGTAAGCGAAGCGGAATATAGTTGCTACACTCTGTTTTCGGAAACTTTTGTCAGATTATTTTCTTTGGGACGCAGGCCATGTAATTTCAGAGGGGGCTAGAAAGAATTCATGAAGGTAGAAAATTATCGAAATTCGATACTCGAAAATCGATGGCTACCAGAATATCTGATTAAGCTTACCAGAGCATCTGGTTATGTTGACCAGAACGATGTATTCCTAAGGTACTAGAAAACTGACTGGTAAAGATTTCTGGTTAACCTTACCGGAAATTCTGGTTAAATTTACTCGAATTTCTGGTAACATTAACTAGAAAATTCTCAACCAGAATGTTCTGATACTTTAAACCAGAATTTAGAGTAAGGGCATATTTAGCATTCTATTCTAGTTGAAATAACCAGAGTTCTAGTTAGTTCTACCAGAATTTTTTTAATGTGAACTAACGTTTGAATAAGTCACCTCATTATGTGTGCACGGAGAAAATTTGGTTAGGAGACTTTACCAAACTTTTGAGTACAATTGAGATATATATGAACCAAAAGGAGAATGTTTGACATTATTGTCAAAATTTGTGTTGTGCAATAGGTTAAGTAATACATGGCAGTTCGGTAAACTTTAATAACACAGATTAAAGTTTCCAAATGTACAGTAAATATTTTCACAACTAAACATTAATGCACGTGGTGTAATTATTAAGAACTATTCTGTCATACATTGAGGAAAAATGTAAAGTCAAGCAAACTTTAAATTATGCAATGTTAATGATTCCCTTAAAATCGGTTGTAGAATGACAAATTTCGGTGAATCTTTCTAAGTAAACAATGTATTATTTACTCCAAAGTTTGGTAAAGTTTAAAATGAATTATAGAGAAAAAATTATTTTGGATATATTATTATTTCCTCCACATTGTATGAAAGTTTATCCGCTGTGAAAGAGATTTGCATTTTTGCTACGTTAGACTTTATTCGACAGTTGGGTAAACAGACAGTCGCGTCGCAGTCGCTCGGCATCTCCCACCACCTCCCTAATCTTGCAGGTTCGTATACATACAAGTATTGAGCACCTCGAAGAAATTTACCATTTTTTTAATTGTGAATAAGGTGTTGAATTTTCAACCTTTTTATAGTCGTCATTGGTATTTAGTATTTAATATTGAAAATTAGTTTTATAATTGCAAAATAAAATTAGAGTTTATTTAAGATGGTTGATTACCATGGATCGAAGTTGACACCCTTGGCGTAAACCTTATAGCGATAGTGAATTCGATTATCCTGCACTGGTGCACTCCAGAGCACTCGGAGGGAGAAGGAAGATGGAGCAGGTCGGAGTGCTCTGGCATGCACCAGAGCAGGATAACCGAATTCGCTATTAGTGATGCCATTTCAGTGCTTTTAGCCATGTTAGTGGGTTCCCTACTATTTTTGTAGTTTTTTCTTTCATTCAGTGGGATGAAAAAATTATATTTTAATGAGAATAAAAAAGGTTTGCTACAAAAAAATAATCCTATTCCGATAAAATAAAAATTAAAGTTCGCGGTATCACGAAAAAAAGTATATACTTTTGTTATTGTATGATAAAATTTTTTTTAAATATCAATGCTAAAAGGATGAAAAAATTAATACAGCGTTAAAATTTGAACGAAATTTCAACTTAGATTTGATTGAACTTTGTTTTTAAATTATTATGTCAATAAATGAGATTTTGAAAAAATATTGTCACCACATTTCTTACTATAGTGTGATATTGAAAAATTTTGTAATGATAACAGAAAATTCAATTAAAAATTTTTTAAATTAAAAATAAAATTTTGTTTAAAACAATTTCTTAAACTGAAATTTGTAATACAAAAAATTGAATAATCCTTTTTCATCAAATGTACGTCGCTTCATAATTTCATTTTAAGAATTCTGAAGCTAAAATCTTTTTTGATATTTAAAAAAATATTTATTTACCTTTCAGTGTAATAAAGGTTTTCGTTAAATCTACATCGTAAAAATCTTCAAGAAGTGTATGAATAATATAATTTAACATTAACAATAAGGTTATAAATAATTTTGTAGTTTTGCTCAGTGCAATTTAAAAAAAAATGTTACTTTTACAGAAATTTGCATATAATTTTAATAATTATAATAACATTCTATATCATTTGTCCACTGCAGTATTAAACAAAGAGTAACTCTTTAAATTGTGCGTTGCATACCTACAAAAAATTATGTAATTTTTGCAGATTTAATCAAATTTATTGATAAGGACCACCATTATGTGCCTAAACGTTCGAAACAATTCAAATATTTTCAATTTATTTGACCCTAAAGCCAAAAATGAACATCATAATTCTCAAGAAAGTCAAAATTAATATATAATATACAATTAATTATCTATATAATATACAAAAAATTGTTCCAAATTGAAAGCCATATTCTTTGAAATTAAATTACTTTTGTTTAAAATAACCTTAAATTGTTCCAATATGGTAAATCTTCTTTCAATTTTATTATTTTGGATTAAAATAACCGATTCCCGGTTCCCCGATTCCCTGTTCTTTGAAATCTAATGTTTTTTTACTAAAAATACCTATTTTTTTTACTAAAAATACCGATTTTTAGTGTAAAAGACCAACATAACCTGAAATGGTTAAAAAGTTCTGAATCTTCTTGGAAATTTTTGTAATATAATTTATTTTAAGCATAGTCATTCGATTTAAATTTAATGATTTTTGTGAAAAATACCGATTTCAGATGAAACAAGTCAACATAACCTATAGTTGTTGCAAGATGGTACATATTCTTCGAAATCTAATAGTTTTTTATTAAAAATACCAATAATTCCCTACGAATAACACAAACATAACATAACAGAAAATTATTAAAAATTGTAAATCTTCTTCAAAATTTAATGACTTTTCTGCAAGATAACCGACTTTTTGTAAAAAACGTTAATATTACCTGAAACGGTTAAACAATTTTCTATCCTATTTGAACTATATTGTGATTTTTGTTTTAAAATACAAGTTTTTGGTGTAAAACGTTAACCTAACCTAAAATTGTTAAGAATCGGAAATCTTTATGATTTTTTTTAAATGCTAATTTCCAATTTAAAAAAAACTTACACAACCTAACATTTAAAATAAATTTTAAGTCGTCTTCGAAATGTTCTGATTTTATAATATTTTTTTTTAACCAGCGAAAATTACTAACATAAAACATGTGTATTGTGTGATATTTTCAATAATTTATTATACAATTTGAAAGTTTTAATTGAATTGCTTAAGAGTAATGAATATACAAAAATCACAATTCGCTTCAGGAAAAAGTCATACGATTTTCATTAAATTAAAATTTACAAAAGCTCATTCTACTCCTTGAAAGGTCCTTTACAATTTTATTCCTCACGTTTTTATTATATATTATATAGTCTATTATTTTATTTGAAACATGACTAAATAAAAATAATTGTACGTATTATTTCGAAATGAAATAATTTCCATAAAAACGTGACGAATATAATTGTAAAGAAGCTTTGAAGGAATGGAATAAGCTTTTGTAAATTAAAATGGAATGCAAATTAATAATTTTGCCTAAAGCAGATGCAAAAACAGAAATAATTATGCAAATAACTACATGTCATAATCATGTAAGTGCAATTTTTTTGAAAACACGTTGTATTGGCTTATAAATTCTCTAAAATTCTGCCTGACATTGTGGTGAAAGGATATATCAAAATTCGAACCGGTAGTGGATTTTCATCTCGATAATCTGTGATCAATTATACGAAAATTTAAATCTTTGAATTTGATTAAATCCTGTTATTGTATTAAATATTCATAAAATACAAATAAAATAAATATTTTACATACAAATAACACTGTGATAATGTAAAATCCATCTTTTTTTTAATGAAACGATTTTTTCTATTTAATTTTTTACTTTTCAGCCTTCTATTTGTCTCGTAAAGCGTCTATAATCTTCCAGGCATATGTTTTATGTTGATTGATATTTTGGAAAATTTAAAAAAAAATTCATAGATCGGCACGGTTTCGACAGCAGTCGATTTTTGACGAGCTGTATCTCGAAAGATATTAACTTTTTCAAACATTTGTTTTTTGGTATCTCTAGAGCTCCATAAAATCTCATATGGAATTTCTCGTTTTCTTTTTGATCATTCGATTTTTTAGATGTTTTTTTCTCTCTACTGAAAAATTGATCCGGACGGACTTACATGCTTTTGCCGGCACACCCTTCATTTGTAGATATAATTTTCAAAAAGATACAAAACAACTCCAAGTAATGAAACTTTACATAACAGAAATGAAGATTTAAGGAGCATCAATTTTAAAAGTGATCAAAGAGAGAAAAAGTTAAGTAAATCACATCTTGTGTAAAGTTCTTTTATTTTTTATATTGACATATTTTATAAGCGATTGGCCTAAAGTTGACCGTTTTAGACAATAAGATTTTCAAAAACAACAAAATTTTCAAACCGCCTAAAATATTAAAAAAAAATTAAGGATAACCCGAGAGGGTATGAAAATATAAAACTAAAATGTCAAGGAACGTATTTGTGATGAATATGAATTTTACACAAATAACCTGTGGGACAGACTATAAAGTAATTTTGAAAATCCTTAACTCTAAAATATTTAACTCCACTTTTTATTTTTATATTTTCCAAGTTAATATAAGTAACATCTGTAAATTTCAAATATTTAAAAAATGGTGTAAATATTATTTGACATTTTTTTTTTAATTTGTAACTTCGAATAGGTGCGTAATAAGACATTTTGCGTACTTTTTTATTTGTGATATCTAAACGAAGTCGTCCGAGCCCTCGACCGCGTTTTACCCAACTGTTCAGTAATATTTATCTAACGCTAAATATATTTTACATTTATATGCATTGAAAGTTAATCTATGAAGTGCAGTATTAATTAAAGTACAGTTCAATGTTAAAGTTATTTTTAAATTTGTTAAATTCCAAAGCTTCAAAATTAACATTTGTCAATCATAGGGCCGTTCAAAAAATATGTAACGTTTTTTTTTTTTTTTGAAAATCTTAACATCTCCCTCCTACAGAAGGCTTTTTCTATAGTAAGTGTATGTAACTTTGAGATTTCTTTCTCTTAATTTTATCTTATCCATCGCTTTTAATTTAAAATGATACAATTCTCAGCTTTTTAATTTTTATTTGCTCGATTTCTAAATTTCAGTTTAAAGCGTCTTATAAACAGTTCAAATTTGTACATATTTAAAGGTAGAATGTTGAATTATTAACACTTCATTTTCTTATGCTATTTATACATATAATGATCAGGTGGAGGGGGCAGACAGAAAAGATATACTTTTTCCCTGAAACCTAGAAAAGGATTAATAAGCAGAGGGATTGATGACAGGTAGGTAGGAAAGCTGAGAAGAAGAAACTGACAGATCAGAGGTCAAAGGTTTGAAGGTTAAAGCTCTAGGGTCAAAAGTGAAAAGCCAGTGGTCTCAAAGGTCAGGGGCCAAATGTCAAAGGTGAGAGTCATAAGTCAGGGGTTAATCAACAAGCCCACAGGTCAAAGCTTCCTACCTTTCCCCGCCCCTCTCGTTTCTTGGTCTCTCTCCCTCTTCCCGTCTCCAATATCCTCTATTAATATCATTTCGAATTTTTTTGAGAAACATAATCACATAATTCATGGATCAGTCGTGGGTTAAAAATTACACTCTATAATGAATTTTCATTTGAAAGTTTTCGAATCCGATATAATAGATTCATGTTTTGAGTACAATCCATCTCAAAACAATAAAATTAAAATTTAATAATAATTTATACAATTACTACATTAATAATTTCAATTTCGAGATCTTATTCCGGTTACGGTTTGTTGCTTAAATTACCAATATTTAGTGCAATGGTTAAGGGGGTAATTACGTATAACTTTTCCACATCCCACTTCCCATTTGCGTGAATTTCGAAAAAATGATACAGATGAAAAGTGGGAATTGGGATGTGGGAAAGTTACGTAATCGCCCCCAAGTATATTTAAGTTATAAAATGAAAAGGAAGAAATTTGATTCACACTTGTTTCGGAAAGACATGGAGAAGAAGCTGAAGCACGTAGGGGGTAAAATCGCCTTCTGTGGAAAGAAGAGCACACAAGCTTTGTTTTTCTGTTGCAAGAACGTAGAACGCTGTTTCTCCGATTACTCGCGATATCCGGTCTGTGATACAGACGCAACAGTTTCGTTTCCACACATATGGGCTCACGTGTGAGTTACCAAGGATTTCACGAAGCAGGAGCGATATGGTACAATTTACCAAGAAACGACTAACGACTTAGCATAATATTGATAGAGACGTCGACTCTGCTAGCGAGATTACCTATCTTTTCTATCTTTTTGCTCGGATGATACTCTCCAGAGTAAGCAGAATAATTTTCAAGGAAGGGGAGGTTAATTAACTCGAGAAGCAAATGAGAATCAAAATAACACTTCTGCGTTCACAAACAGCGATAATTTATGTCGTTCCAACTCCTACAATTACCATTTCCTGATATCAATTTATTTATTACCCAATTATCCAATTGTTAATTTTTCATTTCTGCAAACTACATGGTAAAACAATTTCTAATCTAAGATAAAATAAATTATGTTTTATTGTACTTACTATATGTAAAAAAGTAGGGATATTACATGGTTACACGAGATACGCGGGTGGTAGTTGATACACTATGGTGTGCACACTATTTAAAAAGAATGTTATTGCATCAAAATTAAACCAAATAAAGTTTGTGACTTACGGAATCGAATGTAAATTTGACAACCTTTACAACGGTAGTAACCATTTCTCTTTATATATTGATGAAATGTATATTAAAAGAATTAATAGAATTTCTAGTTTATAATATAATAAATATAATATTAAATAATATCTCAGAATGTCTTGAAATGTTCATTCAGGGTTATAAACTAGCAATTCACCTAAAATAAAACAGCAACCATACAAACATAAAATTTCGACAGACTTCATAGCCCAAAATTCTAGCTCTCGTAACAGGGAAAATAGGGTGATTTTTCACGAAAATGGAGGATTAATAGGCGGGATTAAATTCTTTTAAAGAAAAACATGATGTACTGGCACAATATTGAATTCAATATTATGAAAAACTTAAGATTTCAAGTCGAAATATATTGTGTTTTCAACAAAATAGTTGAATTTTTAACCACAAGAAAATCTATTTTCTACCAAAACAGATGATTTTTCAATGAAAGAGTTGAGTTATCAAGCTAACAACTCGAATTTTTTAGAACATGTTGACATTTAAACCCGAAAAAATGAATTTTTAATGAAAAAATATAATTTTTCAACCGAATAGTTGAATTTTCAACAGGCAAACTAACTAATTTTAGACCAAACAGTTGGTTCTACAGCTAAATGGTTACACTTTCAAGCACAAGAGACGAATTCTGAACCAAATAGCAGAATTTTCTACCTTCAAAGACGAATTTTCAACCAAATGGTTGAATATTTAAACAGAAAAGAATTAACTTGAATCAAAACTAGTTGGATTTTCAAACAAAATGAATGAATTTGTTATAAGACAGTTACATTTTAATTAAAAAAGATGAATTTTCTATCCAAAAATACGAATATTCAACCAAATATTTGAATCTTCAAAAAAATCATTAAATCTTTGACAAAATCTTTAAATTTTCAACAAGATAGTTAAATTAAAATAAAAGAAATTGTTAACTAAATATTTAAATTTTCAACTAAAATGATGAATCGTAAAAAAAAGAATTATTAATAAAGGAGTTAAACTTTCAACCAAGTTGTTGAATATTCAATCAAAAAAGATCAATTCTTATCGAAAAATATAATAGTTGATATTTCAATAACTAAAAATTTTAGTTTTTAATTAGAAACAGTCGAATTTAAGCAGACATATTAATTCTCAACATAGAATGTAATAGTTTCATTTGAACCAAAAAAGATTAAATTTGAACCAAATTGCTGAATTTTTGAACTATGATGGCGATTTTTCGACCCTAAAATATGAATTTCCAACCAAATAGTTCAATTTTCTACGAAAATAAGAGAATTTTAACCCAAAAAGACGAATTTTCAACCGGAAAATATGAATTTTCGACCATAAATTAATGTTCAACCAAATAGTTAAATTTTCAACTTAAAACGGTCGGTATTCAATAAAAAATAGAATACTTAAATTGACAGTTGAAAAAATTGATTTTCAACAAAAAATTGAATTTCCAACATAATAGTTCAATGATCAAGCGAATAGATAGATTTTCAAATAATAAAATTAGTTTTCAACAAAATAGTTCGACTTTCAATTAAGAAGTTGAATCTTCAATCAAGAAGATTAATTTTCCACCAAAAAAGATAAATTTACAATAAAATACAAACATTATCAAGTAAATGGTAAGATTTTCAACTAAAAACGATCAATTTTCAACTAATAATGGAATAGTATAATTTTCAGTTAAAAAGATTATTTTTCAATTAGAACAATAGACGAATATTTAACAGGATTATTAAATTTTCAACCAAAGAGATGGATCCTCAACTAATAAAATGAATTGCTAACAAAGTAGTTCAACTTTCCACCAAGTAATTAAATTTTTAACTAAAAACTATCAATTTTCAACCAATACTGGAATAGTTCAATTTTCATTAAAGAAATAAATTTTCAATTAAAAAATAGACAAATTTTCAACAAAATAGTTAAATGTTCAATCCAAATGATAAATCTTCAACTAATAAAATGATTTTTTAGCAGTGAAGTTGAAATTTCAATCAAAGCATTGAATTTTCAACTGCAGAATAGTTCAAACTTCAACCAATTCCTAATGAAAAATTTAATAGTCGAATTTTCAACTAAAAACGATCAATTTTCTACCACAAACAGAACAGTTGAATTTCCAGCTAAAGAAATTAATTAAAAATAAAAATAAATTTTTAACAACATTCTTAAACCTTCAACTAAATAGTCGAATTTTGGACTAAAAAGGATGAATTCTGAACCAGAAATATAAAAGTAGACTTTTAAATTAAAAAGAATGAACTTTGTACCAATAATAATTTATATTTATATTGTCACGTTAACATTGTTTATATTGTAGTTTTTGAACGGTCCCTAATATACATTTCATCAAAATCTGAGGATACGTGTTTTGAAATCATCGGAATTTAAATTTTCAATTTGAAAAAACTATAGGAAGGAAATATATTTTTGAGGAATGTTTACCCCTGTCGTAAAGTTTGTCAAATTTTCTTTCGAATCCATTAGTTACAAACTCTCTTTTTCTTGGGTTTGAGGCAATAAAATTCCATTGAATAATGGTCTGCACATAAAATTGTACCCATTACCACCCCCTATATCTCGATAACCATGAAATATGGTGGTTTATGTATTTGCATCTATAATAGGACCCTGCAGTTCTACATTTTACCACAGTTTGAATAAAATCAAAAAAGATTTGTCTTGACCACTACGCTCATCTATGGAATGGAATGCCCCTTATCTTTCATGTTAAAATGTTTTACATTTTTAATGTGAATGTGACAAAAATCTATCATTTTTTACTTTCAGTATCCCAAGACCTGAAACCTACATCTATATATCATTCCTCTTCTCTGTTTCTAAAAATTAAAGAACCATTTATCATGACTAGAATCCAAATGAATAATTATCTCTCTAGAAAAATTTCCAATCGTCATTTTGATCTTTCAATCAACGCTCGACATTTTTTACCGGTTTGACTCGAACAGATTATTTTCTGTCATGAGTAGATTATCTTCGATCGTTGGATCGCTAAATTTCGGAGTTCGTCATTGCTCCATGGAATTTATATATTCATTGTCGGCTTTCGCTTGTAGCCAGGGAAACGCCAGGCTCGCGAAATCGCAAGAATTGATCGGTTCTGAAATGTCAGTTATAGGTAGAAGAGATCCGGGATAGGACAAGACTTTCAAATTCAAATCGCGATCCGTCTAGCAAATTTAACGAGTCATTCGCGACGTATTTCGTTTTCGGTATAGAATTCGTTTATAGTCCTTCTTATATCCTTCTCTCATATTCAACAATCGCTAGGTATATGATTAGATTTATGAAAGGATTCTTTAATCCGATTTGCAAAGCCGGTCTATTCAAATTCAAAGGGGAGAGGGAAATATAATTTTGATGAGAATGGGGTTCGATTATTGTGAGTAATTGAAGAGATTCATAATTTCATATCTAGAGATTTGAGAATTTTCAATCGCACATAATTGATTTTCAATGATTAGAAATACAAAAAAAAAAGGAACACTTTCAAAATACATTTAATCCAACAAATTACTGTTATTATTATTTTGAAGTTTCCTAATCTATTTTATATTAATTCTCAATTTCTTCGTGGTACCAACTCTTCTTAAGGAAAGAATCCCAGTAGAATGTTTTCCCTAAAAAAAAAAA
>CAKNWT010331011.1:0-12576 GCA_932066315.1 Andricus coriarius | reverse complement strand
CAATACTCCCTGTACATTATTTTAGTTCGCTAGTACATACCACTTTTTAATCTGAAGTTGCCAAAGTAAAATAGTACGAACGATGGCATCAAAACAAGACGATTTGGTATTATGAAAGAGCGCTAAGAAAGTGATTCTCTATTAAAATAGAACCATAGTTTTTACAGCGTAGTTAATTTCGGTTGGCCGAAGGGAGGCAAATACCTGAATCCGCCACTATCAATGTCTTTAACCACACCTCAGATATTGTGAATACACAGTTAGTTGAAAGAGTCACAGGAATGAACGAAATTCCAAATCTCTTTTCTTTTTTGGAACCAAGAAATTTCACAAAACAATCTGAGGCAGCAATTATGAAGAACGCAGATAAGTTACAGAATTGATATCATGAGGATTTAGCAAAATAATTTCCGTCGCAAGTCATCAATGCAATCGTCTCTTCAAATAGTAACGTGTTCAACGAAACGTCAACATAACTGCCTCAAGGATTCACATAGCGCTGCTTGTTACAGTAACCACTTGCGAAAGGACGTTCAGCAAATTAAAAGTCATAAAATCCTATTTGCGTAATAGGTAGAATGCATCAAAGTCGGTTACTTAATATATCTTGACTGACTATCGAACGTGATTCTGCTAAAGAATTCAATATCGACAGTTTTATTAATAAGTTTGCCAAAATTAAAGTAAGACGAATCGCAATATAGCAACATACAAATTATTTTTATTTTCACTTTGCAATAATACATTTTAAGTCATAACTATGTATAATTTATTATATCATATACCTGGAAACAAATATAATTAATCATATATCAGAAAAAGAACTGTATGCGGTATTTTATTTTTAAAAAGTTGTTTCAGAAACATTTATACGCTGTTTTTATTTTAATTTTGTAAGGGGGGCCTCTTAAACATTTTTTCAGGGGGCCTACACACGGTTGTTACGCCACAGCCTATAAATTATATCCGGGCTATTTTTCTCCTGTTGAGCCCACTCAATTTCGGCCTCGTTGAACGTATGGTGGAAAACTTCGTTTGCAACTTCTTCTTCATCCATCGGGAGCAAACCTGTAACTACAAGTAAGGCAACATCGGGTCGGCAGGTACGCATGTCTGAACATGGTGGATATTTCCAGTGTACAATTTTGTTACTTGTAATTACTTCTTTCGTACGGTATGAACAAAAATGTTTTTCTGACGTTTTTATAGTTGATTCAATATTGAGGTGCTCTATTGATGTGTCATTGAAGATGCTGACTTTCGATATTACGATAGTAGAGCTTACTACAAAAGCATCGCCAAGTGGAGTAGTTCCTCGTCTAACTTTCGCTATACCATACGCTCTTATTGCCGGTGGCGAATATATTAGAATCTTGCGCCAGTCTTCTAAAATTATACAAGTATATTTACACGTATATACATATAATATTATAAACAATTTCATTATTGGGGAATCATTTCTTAAGTATATCTGCCTAAATAATAATTTTTGCCTGAGCTAAGTCAAACTTTGTCATAGTGCACTACTATCCAATATCACAAAACTTTACCCAAGTTTAACTGAGACTAGACAACTTCGATTTTTTAAGTGGGTACATTTCGATGGGTCCTAAAAGAAAGTACGCAACTGACGGTAGCGGATAGAAACTAGGCAAGTAATAAAATACAAGTTTTCAGGAGACCGTTTTGAAAGTTTAATTACTCTTCACAATCAGGTGTAATAATTTCAGGGATAATCAAGTGATCCTAGGAATCCTATAATCACCGAAAACTGAACTACAACCTGAACTTTAGGTTCAAAACATTTCGTGGTGGCGAAGACGATGATTCACAATCTGAAGTGAACATTGAAAAAAAAAATGTAAAATCCAATACGGTGGAAAAGTATTTCAAAAAAATATAAGACTTTCGTGGATCTGACTTTGTAGCCAAAAGAATAAAAAGTGAACTAAGTGGGCTACGTGAGAAGTTAATAATCTTATTTTTTTATTTCTATTCAAAAGTTAGTTTCATAACAATATAATAATGCCCTATTGAAAATAATTTTTATACTTATTTATGAGCAACTTCTATCCATTGAAAAGTAGGTAAATTGTAAACTTGTTCGTAAAATTTTGTATGAAATAATAAATTTTGTATCTACTAGCAAATTATTTTCTTTGGAGGTCATTGTGAAGCTCCTGATATGTAATTGTGATAAAAAAAAATCTATACATTAAAAAAGGCTGAATTGTGGATTTTCAAAATAAATTTGTTTAAACAATTCATCATTTTTAATAATCACTAAACCTTAAGCCTACCTGTTAAATTTATGAATCCCGTTAACCCTACAGCAAGCATTTTTGCTGATTAGTTTGTATATATGTAACAAATACCATTTTTTTATATTTTCTTATCAAGGTAAGTAAACATTCTTAGAAAGCATTTATAGCTTATTTTTCACTGATTTTATTCAGTTTCCAGCCATCCAGAATAGTTTAAACAAAATAGGAGTCTTAAATCCTCAGAAATTTATGCTTTTTTCATTTGTTAGTTAAATAAAAAAAATTTTAACCCTGTCTCAAAGATCGGTTCTTTTCAAGTTTTTTTATTTAATACGGAGTAGACTAAAAAAAAATTAAGGGTCAAAATATCTCAAGTGTGCCACTTTTAAATCGATAGTTCTATTTCCAATCCATTTATACAGTTTTCGATTCATTTTCATATCCAAATAACTTCCTTAAAATATTTTTTCAAAAAACTAATTTTTTTTAAAGTTATTAACAATCAAAGTTCTTGATCATTTTTTTCAAAAATTGATTTCTCGCGAACGGTTTATCGAAATTCAATAATTGGATTCTGAACATTTTTGTTATGAAGTATACTATTAATTCAATTTTTTTTTGTTTGCAGAATGAGCTATTTTGTTAAAAAATCGTTTTTCCTCTGGCTGAAAATAAATTTTTTTATACTTTTTATTTAATTATTTCAGTTGAATATTCTATCATTTTAGTTAAAAATTTATCTGTTTGGTTAGACATCAATTTTTTAACTACAAATTTAACTATTAAATTTCTGGTTCGAAATATTATTTTGTCTTACTTAAAAATTTGAATTTTGAGTCAGAAAAAATAATCTTTTAAGTAGAAAATTCATCTTTTTGATTTAAAATTCAACTCCTCCAAATGAATATTTTATCATTTTAGTTGAAAATTCATCTCTTTGGGTAAACATTAATTTTTTACTGGAAATTTAACTATTTTAGTCGAAACTGTAACTGTTTTGTTGAAAATTTTTTGTTCTGTTTGAGAATTAATTTTTTGAAACTGAAAATGTAACTTTTTTAGTTGAATCTTTACGATTAGTTACACGGAAAACTGCCATTTTTTATCATTTGATTGAATGCACACATTTTTTACGAACATTGTACTAACTTCTTCGTAGTTCTTGAATAAAAAATATTAAAATGATCGCCGTGTTTCACTTAAAAAAAATATTTGCACTTCCTTATGATGGAAAATCACGAAAATAATATGGGTATTTCGAGTCGCACGATAACTGAGGGCGTGTGCGTCTGAAAGAGCTCGACCAGCGCTGGAGGTCGGAGCACGGTCACAAAAAAATCAATAACTTTTGAACTACTGCAAAATAGAAAACTTTTTTGTTCACCAAAATTTTCTGAAGAGGGTGTCGAATCTATTGGAACGTGGGAGAATTCTTTCGCAGGCAGAGAAGTTTGATTAATTTTCCATTGTTCAAAACAAACGATTATTTAAACAATAGAAAATGTTTTTTACTATCCAACAATTTTCGAATAAACCATTCGCGAGTAATCAATTTTTGGAGAAAAAAAATGATCAAGAACTTTGATTGTTAATAACTTACAACAACAAAAATTTTGTAAAAATGTTTTAGGGGAGTTATTTTTATATAAAAACGAATTGAAAACTGTATAAATTGATTGCAAATAGAACAATCGAAAAAATCCCATTTGACCTCGCAGTGTCTATATTTGAGTATACATTCAGCGGAAAAAATTCACGTAAATAATTATTTAATACGAGGTGGAAGTTTTAGGCAGTAACAACTTGAAATTCCACACTTATTTTTAAATTTAAAATTACTTTTGATATAAATAAAATTAAATGAATCAACGTATACTTTCGGTTAGGGGTGCTCTAACTATTCTTAATTAAAGTGACCAGCTTCCTTTTCAAACTAAAAACTTGACTTTTGGCCACAAAGCCGGGTCTGCCAGCCTCTGTTAAATGGCGTCTTGAAAAAATTGTAAATTTTTTCTTCAACTAGTTTTTTTTAAATGTCGCTTACCAATAAACTTGCCACCTGGAGCCGTCATTCCTAGTGATAAAACCGCACAAAATATTACGAGACTTACACGAAATGTATTCCCCATATTGTTATGAAATTATACAGTCGCAAAAAAGACGATATTAAATGATGATGCATGAATAAGAAACTCGACTTTTATAGGGAAGGTTTGTTTGCGGTATTAAAAATTCAAGGACTCTCGAACATGTACTAAAATATATTTTTTATCTAAAAAACTTGTTTAACCCCCTTTCGACTCCCCTCCCCCAATCCAAGCAAATGTAAGAACTCACGTTATCCCACCCCCCTCCATAATATTGCGTAAGATTTCCTTGATGGGTGATTCGCTAGATACCTCATGGAGAAATCTGACAATCGCTCGTGGATGGAGGGGTTTTCGCTACGAACACCAGTTTGCCACACATACTCTCACGCACTATCCACGCATCTTTATTTGTCTAAAATACTTACTAAGATAACCATATTTTTTGTCACGATTGTTGTAAATGGATGCAGAATTTTGGCTGGTAGTAAAATTTCCTGGATGCAATTTCAGAATCTTAGATCCAAGATATTTTAAAGCATAAATGTATTTAAAGTTTTTCAGAACTATTAGGAAAACATTTAGTATAGCCTTTTCAATCAAGCGATTTCTTTGCGTTTGTTAGAAAATGAAAAATCTTACGTAGGATTTCAATTTAAAACTTTTTTCCTACAGTTATTTTACATAATCATTCAAAAATACATCTTTTTTGAAACACAAGAAATCGAATTACCCCATTTCACTCCATAAATGCTGCACTTACATATTTTTTAAATACTCAGGGACTATTCCTGTTTTAGATCAAATAAAAAAAATGGTATACCCAAGAACTATTGAAATTATCCTAATTAAATAAAAAAGATGCCATTCTAGTATTTATGTAGTAAGATGAGGCCACTCTATTTTGAAGTCGGGTCCTGGTTGAGTAATTTATTCATGAAATTTGTAATTTTGTACGAAAAACTATAAAGGACGAAGATTGCGTTTTATTGGATAAATAGATTCACTTATGGAAATGACTTTTTACAATCAAATATGTACAACTTTGTTTCTAATAAATTCGCCTCCTCAACCTTTGGATCAAAACTAAATAAATCCAAAAAATAAAAAGTATTTTTTGTAATATATAGATAAGTAAGTATAAATTTAACCACCTTTTTATTCATTCTATGGCAAGTATTTGATAGACTCTGAAAACCACTATATAAAAAGCCTCATGCAAACATTATAAAGAAAATTCAATCTTGCGCATGTAACGCGGTTATTTTATCATTTACATGCCCTAAATGTTTCTAAAAGTTATCTGGAATTATGGAATTATCCAAATGGATGCCGGAACTCTGGAAGATATTTAATTTTTTTCAACTAGGGAAACAAGTAAGTAAGTAGACACATAAAAAATAATGGGATGAAAGTTTTGTCATCCATATTTGTTCGAGTTTGAAAAATTATTTTTTTTTACGATTATCTGGAATTTTCTGTGTGCGAAAATGCAAAATAAGTGTATTTCTTTATAATATAGAATTTAATGATACTAGATGCCATACTGGTCCAGAGTAGATAATGTTTTCGGTGGGGGGGGGGGGGCACCTGAAGGTTATATTTCTCCCTCTACTTGTGAAACGCATAATCATAACTCAATGTTGGACATTATCATTATATGAAATACAGAAAATTAAAAATAGCAGCTGACGTGAATCGATATAAAGTGAGCCACGTGTAAGGAGAAATAAATCGGATAATATTTGAAGGTCCCTAATAGCGAATTTTTCTGGGTTTACAGAATATAAACGATGCAGCTCATTTAAATAAGTATTTTCTTGATAAGTTTTTTTTTACAATTGTGCATTCTCAGGAAGATATTCAAAGAAAATTGTTATGCAGATAAGTGAATCACAGATTCCACTTATTGAAGGATCTTTAACATACATTTATAATATTTTTAGATTCTTGAAAAACATTTTGTATAAATATGTAAAATTACTATTTCATCTAAAAAGTTGTTGCTATTCACGCATAAACTGTATTAAATAAGAGATAAAATACAATATAAAATAAAACTTAATGTAACTATTTTTTCTGATAATTTACATCTCATTATTATGTGTTGGTCTTCAAATGAGAAGTATTTCGCTATTAGTGCTCCTTGAATCTTGAATTCTTGTATCGGCGATGTGGAGACAAAAAAATTTTTTGTAGCAACATTAGGGGACTGTTTTTTACCTTCAAAATGAATTATTGACCCCGATCCATATTAATGAAGAACTTTATTTGTATGCGCCACTTTGATTTGAAAATGCGACTACGTGGAAAACGTAAAATAAAGTTTGAAACGGTTTAATTGAATAATATTTAAAAATACAGAATATAAATACAAAATCATTCTAATATTGAATAGAAATGACATAGTTATGTGCGATTTTTTTGGTTATACTTCGGCTGCGAAAACCTTCGAGGCATATATTATACACTTTGCGTGTTCTTTCTTGATAAATTCTGAGATAATCTATTGTGGAAAGGTATTATTCTTTTGTCCGTGAAAAGTTTGGGTACATTTTTTACATCAAATTCATCCTCGAAATCAAGCCCAGAAAATTATTTTACAAAATTTGTATCTCGAGTAAGGACACGAATAAATGTTACGCGATGGCTGGGTAAATATAACGAATTTTAAGCTGTGGAATGGAAATTTCTGCGAAAATAAAAATCGGAGATTCGTCGCTTGTGTTCATTTTTTATCAATAAATTAAGAGCTAGATTCTTAATATAAACTGGAGCGCCCTGCTTTGGGATTTGACCTTGTGCGTATCTAATAATCGCGGAATTTGCCATTCTACGACGGAAAACTGGTTCTCATTACTCAATAATCAATGTTTATTCGTGTCCTTGGTTTGAATTTAACGAGTATGATTTGCTGTTTATTTTATGAATTTTACAAACGAAGATCAAGAAAATATTCCTTAATTAAACTAAATTTTTTTTTGAATAGGCCAAATACTTCTTGGATCGGAAAACAGATTTTTGTTGGAAACAAACTTTATCTGTAATTTAAATGTAAAAAATAAGCAAAAAATTTCTTTATATCGAATAAATTTTTCCATGACCGCATAGCGATTCTAAAATTTCTTTGACCCAAAGAAGTTGTTTATGCTTGTATGAGGAAACGACAGAATCTCTTTCAATTTAGACCAAGGACACGGATAAATATTATATGATTGTTCAGTAATCAGAACAAATTTTTAGTCGTGGAATGGAAATTTCCAAAAATATAAAAATACATACTACCTCAAATCTCAAAGCTGGGCGCTCAATTTCACACTAAAAAATCTTACCAATAACTAGTTTTTTATTTTCCCTGAACATTTAATGTTTCGGATATTTAGACAAGAGTTTCTTAACATTCCATATAGTAATTTTTTCATGAAAACAATATTTCTACCAGCCGCGGATCAGTCGGGAATTTTTAAGAACAGCTTAAATTTCACGGTCGGAAAAAAATCGAATTCCTTTAATTCGAAAAGAGCTTCTTTGGATTATAGACGCGTCCTTGCTTATGGAAAATAATATTTTTGGCGTAGACGAAACAGAGATTCTTTTTTAATTTTAAAGTTCGACTCTTAGTAAAAATTCGAATTTCAGGATTGTAGCTTATGACTTTTACATGATTTGTAGGCTTTCCTTGACCTGCGGTCACTCTGCAATGCAGACAAATTCTTTACTTGTTATCACTAGGAAGCAAATAACGTTTAAAGTATTATCATGATTAAAATATTTTGGTTTGATATTCAAAGTTCGAAAAGGAATCTATTTGAGATCTGACCTTGTATCTGACAATAAATTAACACAAACGACCAATCTCTAACTTTTATCATTGAAGAAATTTCTATTACGCGAGTTCAAATTTTCTATGATTACTGAGCAATGTCGTAACATTTATTCGTATACTTGTTCCAGATTTAAATAGAAATATTTGCTCTGAATTCAATAATTTTACAAATTTTTTGGAATACTTTTCTATTTTTGGCGATGAATTAAACGCAATATTTCACTTTCAAACTATTGTTCCTTGAAAGTCGCAAATCTATTAAAACCTTTCACGGGCAGTGTATACAACATTTTTAAAAACAAAGTTACTTATGTCGACTTTTTGAATAAAAAATGTGTCCTTGTTGCGGAATCATTTCTTTTTATCTCAAGAGTAATATCTTTTAACAGTAGATTGTATCAGTTTTAAATATATATAATGGCACCAGTAGTTTTCGGGTTTCTGGTCAGCATTTATTTAAAAACAACATACTATACATGCCTATAAGGTTTTTACAGCTAAAGTATGACGAAGAAATACACACAAGTATATCATGTCACTTCAATATCGAAATTTATTTGTATGTCCACTCGGGTTTTTAAATATTTATAAATTAAACCAGTTTGAACCTAATGAGCCTGATAAACTAAAAAAAAATGTGTCCCCAAATTCAATTATTTTTTAAGAAATAAATCGTCGCAAATTGCGCAAATATTAGTGAAACTGTTTCAAACTTGATACACGAACGAAATATGCCCTAGCGATGCTTACAAAAAAGTTAAAAATCGCCTATTGTTCATTAATATTTAATTGCAAATTGAGACAGATCGGTAACCCCGTGTTTTCAGTTTCTCCGACAAAAAGTATCGAGGGAACTTTAGAGTTGACACAACTTTCAGTGAGACATTTGTTCCTTACTATTAAAGGAAGATTTGGCGTGGCATGATCAATTTTACCCAAATTTGATTTCATGTCGAGAATCTCGTATTTTTTTATCTCGTGAAATTTAAAAATTTTTCTAGATATTTTATAACATTTTCCAACTTATTGGGTAGTAGTTTTTGATAGTGACCGAGCGAGAAAGGTTCTTAATTTGAGTCCTCTTGAAAGATTTAACTTATTGGGTTGATAGTTTCCGATAGTGAAAATCCAGAATAAGGACATAGTTTGTCTTCAATTAAAAATTGTAATATCTTGGTTAGGTAGTCGAAAATTTTAAATTAGTTTGTCTTTCAGCAGTCGATAATTAATAATAATAATAATGATAAATTATGAATATCATTTCTAAACATTTATTTTTCAACAAGCAATGATTCCTTACTTTTGGAAGCTGGAATATATTCATTCTAAATATATGAAATGAATTTTTAACTAATTCTGTTCGCAGTTTTATGTTGTGAAATACTGGATCTCACAAGGTGCACCTACAATGGAAATAATACTAGGAACTGATTGTTACACAAATACCTATATTCCTAATAATTCCTAACAAATTGGTGAAGATTCACCGTTGGATATTACGAAATTTGTTCATTGGAAAAAAATCCATGATGGAAGATTGTCTACGAAAAAGAACGAAAATTTCCATATTTTTACAATAAGCGTTACATTATTGCCTACGAAAATGTTTTCTTAAATAATGTTAGTCTTAAAAAAATATTTTAAGTTGTTGTTTCAGTAATTATGGAAACATTTGAATTTATCATTTATTTTCAAATCCACCAAGAAGACGACTGAATAAGCTAAAAAAAAGGAATCTTGGTGGAGCCTTTGTGTGCCCTATATCAAGATCTAGATCAGAATGAATGATTTCTGAATACGTGAAACTCAGTCCTCTGAAACATGTGTTAGATTCCTTTCTTAGTCCCAGTCCCAAAAATAAAGAATTGATTGCATCTCTAATAATCCACTTTTTTTTAATTCCCAATTTTGTCTATGGAAATTCATTTATTGAAATGAGTACTAAGTCGATTTAATCTTGTAAGAAAAATGTGGTTCCTCACAAAATTAGCTATAGACGCCAAAGGTCTTAGCTGAATGATAAACGGGTGAAAAAAAATAGTCGGCAACGAATTGTGATTTGTAAATTTTGCTACAATTTTGATAGTTCACTAAAATTTATTTCAATATTAAGAACCCCATATAAGGGTGATCAATGACACGTGGTCATTACTGCATAATTAAATCAATAGTATCTGTAATCATTGACAACCAGCAAGTGATGCAATCATTATCATTGTTATATTCCATCGAAGGCGATTCTTCATTTTCATACTTTCATAATCATATAAATCCAAGTGAATTTTTAATAAATAATTTGAAAAATACGAATTTTGTTGAAAGTTTTCCTCTTATTAGATTTAATTCGTATATTGAATATATATCTGAAATTCTGTTTTCGTATCATCTTTAAATTTACATGCGAAGAAGATAGTAGTAGTCAATGTCAAGTTAAGATACGAAAATCGCCTTGTGATAATTTTTATCATCTGACAAGAAACACAGCCGTATAAAATACGTATAACTTAAAAACCTAAGATTCATGCTAACGCGTACAATAATTACACAAGTCAAGAAATTCTGATATTAACTTCCATCTTTGGAAACTATGTGAGGTTTGAAATAGGAAGCCTCGTCTGAACTTTGAACCCTTCAAATCTGTATTTCGAGAAAATTTTGACATATACATTTTTTATGCAAACTGGAGATAATTTTTTTGAGCCCACTCCATTTTAGATTACTACAACATTTCTAAATTATTAAGTTGCGTACATTTCTTTTTGTCAATTCTACAATTTTTATTAAAAGGAAAGATAGTCTCGAAAACTCTTGTCGATATTAACTTAATTGTAATTTTATGTATTGATAAAACAAAAGCGTGAAGCTTCTGATATCGATGTGTGTCTTTGCACTTATGTAAATTATTGCGATTTACTTTTCGACGAAAATCATTTTAATTTTGTTATTTTTTATAAACCATTTTATGGACAAAAGTGTTATCACATCTAAATTCAAGAAGTTATTAGTTCTTTACATAGAAAACAACGCACGCATTAAAATATTGTAGTGAGTCATGAAAATGCTTTCATGAAAATCATAGAATAAAACTTTCATGTAAATTAAACGTAATATTAATTAAGATGTTTCAGCAATTAAATTATTTTAAAAATCCCAAATAGGTCATGCTTAATAATTATTATATGAAAATCAGACCCTCATAATATTCGCGAACCACAAATGTATACCTGATAACGTATCGACCGAATGTGGATTAAACTTAATTGGAAATTTTCGGTCTTCTCATAATTGTTAGATAAAAAAAATCGCGTCTGAGAAAAGCTGATATTAAAAAAGGAGAATTTGTTCGAGAATATTCAATATTCCCTTGAAGTTATTTGTTACGACGCGATATTCTTAGTAACAGAAAAATCAATGTATTATACAAAAAAGTACCGCAAAATGTTTGGTTCCGGGGCATATTTTGGGAAATATAGATGGTATAAATTGCATGCAACTGTCGACGGAGAGACTCCTGATTTTAATATTTCTTTTATCGCATATCTATAATTGAAATAAAATATACGAATTTAGGGATAATCGAGGTAAGGTTAGAAAAAGTGGAATAGTGACCATGAAAATGCAAAATAATATCTCTGATATGGTATTTCTAAGTCGCTGTATTAACTTTAGTAATGGATTCGAATATCGAAAATTGGTATAGTGGTTTAAAAGAAGCAAACAAACGCTTTGCAATCTTTCTTAACCACTATACGAAAAGTGGAGGTCACGTTATGATGTGTTTCAAGCTGGCACATGGGGAAAAAAAAGACGGGTGGAAGATTTGTTTTACATTAAAAGTAGCAGCATGAAGTTATCATATTCAAAAACAGGACCTAAAAATCAGCGAATCTATCGACGCTGCAAAATTTTGAAGAAGATATTTTTTTGGTAATGTCATATCTGCGCGGTACGAAAATAGAGCTTTTTTGCGATAAGGGTTGGAGCCCAAATTTCAAAATTTTTATTTTTGAAGAGCCCAAAAATCACCCGAGTTAAAATTTAGACCCTGCTTTGACGCTATTTAAACCTATAGCCTCTACTTTAAGGTATTTACTCCTAGAGAATGAAACATTCGAGCCTACTTTGACTCCATTTGAACCTACAGGCCCTACTTTGAATATTTAGAAGCTACAGTCTTCCAATTCAAGAACCTACTTTCACGCTATAAAACCTCTCTTCCTTGATGTTGACCCTACTTTGACTGTTTTAAACCTACTATCTAAAAATTCGAACGCTATCTAGACAGTGTCCTAACTGGACGCAAGTTTGTCCCGATAATTTTCTACGCGGGTATACAGTGGATTAACACAACAATGTTACACCCTGAATCAGATCTACGTTCTACGAAGTAGGACCTTCA
>CAKNWT010331010.1:0-18193 GCA_932066315.1 Andricus coriarius | reverse complement strand
AAAAATCATTATAATGTATATTCACAGTGGATCAACTAAAAATATTTTTTATCAAAAATTGTCGATTTCAAACGCTTCTAATTTGTAATTTTTCAAGTTTTGAAAATAGCATTTTCAAATTCTTTAAATGAGAAATGTACGCTTAAAAATTAAATCTGAAATGGAGAATTTTTCAGTGAAAGATTTACGAATGGCCCATTGTAAACTGAATGATATCAAAATTGAAAAAGAAAAAAATTCAACAATTTATTTAAAAAACTGTTGAAATCAAATTTGGACAGGTCTTTTTTTCAAAATTTGTAGAATTTCCGGTCAAAAAATAAATTCACTGTCATTTCCCGGGTTTCCCGGTCTTGCGGCCACCCTGAAAAATGCTTATTATCAGTCATAAAATTTGTATTCATCATTTTACGTAACGTTATATGGTTCTAAGTCCAAGTAAAAATGAAGCTTCGGAACTGATAACGTTAGATCAATTTTTGGCCAAAGATTTTTCTTTCTATTTCGTAGTTGTAAATATGTCATTGAATACACAATATCATATTAAAATGTGTATGAG
Organism: Andricus coriarius; assembly: GCA_932066315.1. Lineage (NCBI taxonomy): Eukaryota > Metazoa > Arthropoda > Insecta > Hymenoptera > Cynipidae > Andricus > Andricus coriarius. The sequence continues at coordinate 17,634 of CAKNWT010331010.1, read as the reverse complement.
AATATGCTCATCATTCAAATAAAGATTGCCGCAAAATAAAAATTTTTGTTGATCAAACGTAATCTCCCTCGAAGCCTCAATTGTTAAAAATACGATAAGAACATGTCATTCCTTATTTGTACTTAGAATCTGCATGAAATGAAAAGAACTTGAATTTTAAAGAAATCATAATATTTTGTTAGATGTCACGTGATACGTCTCGACTGACTTCAAATCAAAGGGGCTTGCACCTCCCGGATTTTTATTGTTTACACTTTCGAGATATTTCGCGATTATTTGAAGCCCAAAAATAAAGCATTTGCCTGGGCAGAGAATTTTATAGGCTTTAATTCTTGCACAGGCTCTTGCGACCAGAAATGTGCTGGAAAGAAGCAACTTTCAAAACAATAATATTTTTCCATTTTTTTCTGTATTTTTCGACAATATTAAAGAGATTCGGTTTTTGGGAGTTATTCAGCACCTAGAACGCTTTCTGTATGCTAAACTTTACGTTTCGAGCCAATATAATTTTACTATTAAGTTACATTCATGATAATATGTAGATCAACCTATTCAAAAAAATGAAAATCAAGTTGCCTCAGAAAGGGCGCAGGCGTTTTTCTTATTTGCAAGTCCTTTCGGGTACAAGTCAGCCGAGACCCACCGAGGTCAAACTGAATGAAATCGTATGCTAATAAGCTTTCACTCTGATAGAAAAATCCGCGAAATAAAAGTACGCTAAACGTGAGCTATAAGACGGTAGCTTCAATGTGGAGAGGCAAAAATTGTACTTTATTATTATTAATTAATATGGTTTTTCAAAGTGAAGGTTTTTGTGCACTACTTCAGTTTGATCGACCAACCTAATAAAATAAGGTGGATTTGCGGATTGAAATAGACTCGAACTGAGAATCATCTGTCCACAACTAAATCTGATAAAACAAATTCTAAACTGTCAAGTTTAGAAACCAACGTTACCTCGAAATAACATGGGTACTAGTCAAAGTCGTGCGCGCTCCAGCTGTTAGAGCGAAAGGGCATGAGTGCCAAAATTAAAAAACTAAAAAAGCCCATAAATGTCAGAATTTGGCAAAGCAAAACGGCATAAGCGCCAAAGCTTGAAAATTCCAAAACAGCATGGGCGCCAATATTTGGCAAAGCAAAAGGGCATAAGTGCCAAAGTTTTAAAATTCAAAAATGGCATAAGCACCAACATTTAGCAAAGTAAAAGGGCATTAGGGCCAAAGTTTAAAAATTAAAAAAGGGCATAAGCGCCAAAGTTTGAAAATTCCAAAAGGACGTAAGCGCCAAAATTTGGCAAAGTAAAAGGGCATAAGCGCCAAAGTTGAAAAATTCCAAAACGGCATAAGCGCCAACATTTGGCAAAGTAAAAGGACATAAGCGCCAAAGTTTGATAATTCCAAAAGGGCATAAGCGCCAACATTTGGCAAAGTAAAAGGGCATAAGCGCCAAAGTTTGAAAATTCCAAAATGGCGTAAGCGCCAACATTTAGCAAAGTAAAAGGGCATTAGGGCTAAAGTTTAAAAATTAAAAAAGGGCATAAGCGCCAAATTTTAAAAATTCCAAAACGGCATGAACGTCAACATTTGGCAAAGTAAAAGGGCATAAGCGCCAAAGTTAGAAAATTCCTAAATTGCATAAGCGCCAACATTTGGCAAAGTAAAAGGTCTTTAGGGCTAAAGTTTTAAAATTAAAAAAGGGCACAAGGGCCAAAGTTTGAAAATTCCAAAAGGACATAAGCACACAAATTTGGCAAATAAAAGGGCATAAACGCCAAAGTTGAAAAATTCCAAAAGGGCATAAGCGACAAAATTTGGCAAGGTAAAAGGACATAAGCGCCAAAGTTTGAAAATTCCAAACGGGCATAAGCGCCAAAGTTTGAAAATTACAAAAGGGCATGCGCGCCGACATTTGGCAAAGTAAAGGGGCATAATCATCAACATTGGACATAGCAAAAGAACATAAGTGTCAACATTCGGGACAGCGAAAGGGCATACTCATGAAAGTTTAAGACCCCCAAAAGGTATAAGCGCCAACATTTAGCAAAACAAATGGACATAAGCGCCAAAGGTTGCAAATTCCAAAAGGGCATAAGCGCCATCATTTGGCAAAGCAAAAGGGCATACGCACCAATATTTGACCAAGAAAAAGGACATAAGCCCCAATATTTCACCCAGCAGAAGGTCATATGCGTCAAAGTTTGACAATTCCAAAAGATCATACGTGCCAACATTTGGCAAAGCTGAATGGCATACGCGCTAATATTAGGCAAAGCCAAGTCGGAGAGGCCTAGTCGGAGAGGCTCTCATTTTATGACTACTCTGACTGTTATAAGTAGGTCAGACTCACTATCAGAGATAAGCAAGGTAGCCTTTCGGGATGGTCAATACGATCATCTTCTCTTCACTCATTTTGACCATCCACGGAAGAGCAAATGACCCATCACGTAGGGCAAACCTGATTAGTTACCGTTGGCGTGTTTATATAAAAAGATTGAATGTGTAAGTCAAATGTTCACAACAAGTAATAAATCTAAAGTGCGTAAGAATATTAGGAATAATTGTAAATTCATATTTAGGATGAAGAAGATATTCCTTTCTTTAAAATTAAAATCGGTAATTTATTTTTAAGGAGAAAATCTAATAAATAATTTAAATTCTACTTTATAAGTCTTCCTTGCGAGCAAAGAATTGTTTTTAATAACTTTGCTCTTATTATGTAATGTACACAATTGCATTTCACATAATCTAGTTTTTTTTGTAAGATTGAAGTATGGAACAATTGAGAAAATGCACCTTCTGAATCAATTTAGGTCGTTATCTCGGATCATTTATCAATCTAAAGTTAGCAAAATAAATAAGAAAAAACTGGTACTAATATAGAATATTTGTGAGATCATATTAGAATGCACAAAAAAGGATCCTGGATAAAAATGAATGTCTAGTTTTTAGTGTGCATATCACCAATAACGCTCTAAATATAGATTGTTTTTTTAAAAAGAGCACATGATTCCGATGTATCATTTCATTATGTATCTAATTACAACCTTTCTATTGTATTAACGCATTTGTAGTAATTTTCATCATTCTGCTGAACTCACTCGAATTTACTCGATTGTCTAGAAATCTTTGATATCTTACAGTTTGTTAAATTTCTGAGATTCACTTGAGTTCACTAGAACTCACTAGATTTCTCTTACATTTCGATAAATTCTCTTGAGTCATCATGCATTATCTTGAATTTACGAACAAGCTCCATATTTCACAGTAGTTTTACTATTATATCCAGAGAACCGTTTTAGTTAACGCTAAAATAAGGTTGTCATTGGATTCAGAGTTTTGAAGCTCATCAAAAAACTACTTCGAAAAAGATATTTTTTCTTTTCATGAATAAAGATGTCATTCGTTCTTGACCGGTGATTGTTCAAAATTGTTAACACTTTAACATCTTAGTATTCAACAACTTTATAAATGTCGATTTTTTCTTCCAAAATTAGGTGCAGCTGGATTTCCTATACATATTCCACAATTCAATATCAGGATAGAATTTCAGCAAAACTCTGTTTTGGAATCACCTATTAATTGTAGGGACGATTTACGTCCCACGAGGCCCTTCTGGATGAGAGATGGTCCTGGAGGTGAGCAGAAGGAACCTGAAAATTATTTTGCTTATATAGAAATGCCAGAACATGTTTATGGCTCTGTTAGTAATCTCGACGGGTTCATAAGTCTCACTTTTAGAACTAATATTCATAAACCAACAAAGGCTTTCTTACGCTTACAAGGTCTTGAAAAATTCACAGCTACTAGTTTCCAGCGGTACGTGGTCGGTAATGTCCTTCAGGAACCTCTCAATTTAGGAAATTACGGTCGCCTTTATATTGCATATCCAAAAGGCCCTTACTATACTGCGTTATTACAACCCGACGAAACGTATCTTCGATACGTTTCACCAAAAAGAGAGCCAAGTTGTTGCCCATTCTTTCCAGGTGGCGGACGGTAAATTTTTTTTGTAACGAAACAAAAGAAGATACAATGGGTGGCCATAGTAAATGTCTAATTTTTTTGTGAACATTGAACTGCCTGAAGTTCAGTGTGAAATGTGTGCTTCGCTTTTTCTGTAAAATCTCTTCTCTACAAAGATTAACTTCAGACTATTCAAAGATTTTATTGGAGCGATTAGTTATTTAATTAGAGCGATAATATTCTGTATTCCTGAAAATATATAGTTAACATAGGTTAATACATATATCTCCTGAAAATTATGTATATTCAATCATGTAAACAAATAAACTGATCACTTGACAATATGAAAGTATTTTTTCCCCCGAAGACGTTATAGTGTTGCTTTAAAGAAAATCGACAACTTTTTAAATATTCTTACCCGGTCATAATTACGTTCTCATTCTAATAATTTAAAAAGATTATTATTACTTAAAATCTAAAATAAAAAATTCTAGTCTCCGCAAAAATATTCGAGCTATTATAAATTATATAATTATATTAATCATGAATATAATCAGCATAATTAACAATTGTTTAAATAGGAACCATGTTTTTATATTTAGAAGCTGCGTCTTGTATGTCATGGTATAATCATTAATCAACAAGTGTGAAATATTAATAAAATTTTCAAAGTCATGCCTTAACTGTAAAAAGATTATTTTTAAATATTAAAATTTAGGCGTCTATTTCCACTCTTTGCCATATTCATATTCCCGGTTCAAATCCGGCCTGAGGCAGATTTTGTCTTGTTCTTAAAAAATTATTTTTATGAAGTAATCGTTTTAAAGAATCAACATTTGTATTAATTATAAATGCGCGCTATTATTTTCAATGCCCTAAATTGACGAATGAATGAATAAATTTATTCAAAATTATATGATTTTAGGAGATTTTAAGTTAGAAACATTAAAAATTGCAAGAGTACAATTTTTTTAAATTGCACACCTTTTAAATTAGAAGTTGAATTATTTTTATTTTTATTCATTGCTAAATAATAAATCTTCAATTGTAATTTATACATAAAAATTTGTTTTGAAATCTTAAAATCTTTAAAAACTTCAAAATTTGATTTAAAACCTTCTAAATCTTTCCCCAACTTAGGAGAATTTTTTATAAACGAATACATATTTACCTTTATTTACACATCAAAATTCAACATTTTCACTTACAAATAAATTTTTTTTGAATCAAAACAATTAAAATTAACATTGTAATGTTCAAAGTTTAAGTTTAGCTCTCCGAAATCTAAACGATTCAAGGCTTTCTGTTTCAAACAATTCAGTTTCAAATTTGTTAGTGGTGTTTATTTAATTTATAATTATTTATTTTAAATAAACAGTCAAACAATGCTGACTATTGAAAAAAAAAACAATTTTCTTGGCTTAGAATTTTTAAATTCAATTCGTTAAAAATTGTATTTTTAGGCTGAAACAACAGATAGTTTATAAATTTTCAATCGGGAGTTTACATTTGATTAACTAATAAGGCTTTGAAATTGGAATAGTTTAATTTTTAACGTCAATTATTGTTTAATTTCGAATACACGAACAACAGTCCAATTTCAAAAATCAATAATTGATTTATATTTACAATTGATCAACTGAAAACGTCACGAAATTTCAATTTCAAAAGCAATTAATCTTTTATGCAGAATTACGCATTGTAAAATGAATGATTTCATGATTGAAAAAGTTAACCATTCAACTCAGCATTTAAAAAAAAATAGTTGAAATCAAACTTAATTTAAATTGCATTATGTATCTTGTGATATGAAATTTGTAATATTTGAAGTGACTGGCTAGATTTTTCTGCTAAAAACTTGTAAGAATCCCGGTCAAAAAATAAATTCACTGTAATTTTCCGGTCTCAAAAAATTATGATTTTTCAGAATATAATTATGCTTCTTGAATGACAATACGTATTTCTTGCTTGGTAGCTTAACAATTTTTCTTTAAAGAAACAGTTAAAATAATATATAGTTCAATAATTCTGACATTGAAGTCTTTTAATTAAATTTCTATTGAATACAGTAAAAATATTTTAATGTTCTTATAAATATTGAGAAATTCCAAAATATTAAGCTTTTTCCGAAATTTTCTACATTTTTACGTTATTAGTTTTTTTTTAATCAAAGTAATTTTTCCATTTTTAAAACGCACTATCTTCTGACTTTCAAGCATACTTTTTTTTTTAATTTATGCAATTGCTAGTTGATTTTCGCAGTTTTCCATCTCTGGGTGTTAGCTCGAACTTTTAGCAACATAAAGGCAAACATTTTATTCTTATAACAAAGCCAAGAATGAAGAAACTTGAAAGAATTATCTTTTATTCTATTTCAGAAATAAAAATATTGAACTCCATATTATTTTAGATTTTTTTCGAAATCATCACATCAATGTTTATCTAAGTACGCACGTATTAACTAAAATATGAGATAACTGGATGTGTATTCGATATAAAGTATACCTTTCACTGAAATTCAATGCTAAAATTACTAAAAAAACTGAAGTCGCATTAAAATAGCCGCAGAATGCAGAAATAAAAGACATAGCATTATTGATGCTAAAAACACTTTCTGTGATCCTTAGATTTCATCAACAATATTTGAAGTTTTTAAAACTTAGTTATTCTGACCAAACCAATACTAAAAGTCTAAGGGCGCAGTCCCATGAAGGTAGATTAGTAGAATAGCGGAATAGTTTTGAACAATGAGGTGACTGCTAGGGCTTGTGCAGGCACCTCATTGATTAAAACTGTTCCACTTTTCTACTAATCTATCTCCATAGGACTGCATCCTGACTCGCAAAACGTAATCACATTACTCGCCAATCTCGCAATTAAGAGAGGGCGCAGTCCCATGGAGGACATGGTGGTACATTAGTAGAATAGTGGAATAGTTTAGACCAATGAGGTTATTGCAAATACTCTAACAAGCACATCGTTGGTCAAAACTATTCCCCTATTCGACTAATCTACCTCCATTGGACTGCGCCCTGAGTTCGCTGCCTGTTCACCTTAAATGTTTATTCACAGTAAAGTTATGTCCCTTGCATCCATGGGAGAATTCAAGACCCTGATCGGCTGCGAGAATGACATATTTGAGAATCTACACTGGCAAGAGTGACAGTGCCCGTGTTGGGAATACAGTGTAACATTGATATACAGTACAAGAGTAGTTGTACGTGAATACACGATATAAAATGAGCGCTAAATTTGTCAAGTAGACGCTGAGAATTGATGCCTTCTCCAGAACCGTATTCAATGAGGAAATTCGCCTAAGAAAGAAGTAGGAAGCTGCGGGAGATCTCAAGATTTTCCTTTGGATCTAGTGGTAACACTGTCCAAATTTCACGTCTCCAGCTGGCATTGTTTATACCCTATTCATTTGTGAACATCGCTACCTACCTTGAGCTCGGGGCCGATTGCGAAGTGCGTTCTGTAATCAAATTCCTGACGTGGAAGGTGTAACCGCCAGTGAAATTCATCGAAAAATTACTGATGCTTATCTTAAAAGTGTCATGAGTGTTCAAATGGTGCTATACATTTCATCTCCTTCATCCTCAAGCATCCCAAAAAAGCGGTTTGCAGCATCCAAATGGTTTTGTTTTTGTTCATCAGACAAAAGCCTGGGGACCCACCTCGCACAGACTTTTTTCAAATTCAGCTCATATTGAAGAATTCGAACAACTGCAGGACGACTCAATTCAAACTTGGGATGAACCAATTCAAGGATTTGGTCGAGGATACGGCATCCAAAACGCTGCTCACGGCCAGAACTGCGTTTTCGTGAATTGTGTTCGATGGGCGCCCGCTCCGGGTTTCATCGTGGAGTTTCATTATTAGCAGCAGTCATTTTTCGATTAATTTCACCAGCGGTTACACCTTGGCACTTCAGGAATTTCATCACAGAACGTACTTCACAATCGGACCCGTGCTCGAGGTAGTGTTAGCACTATATCCAAATGAAAACCTTGAGACCTTGCGTGGCTTTCTACCGCTTTTAGTTCTCATATGAGAAAAGAGGGAAACTTAGTTTTGAGATGACCCTCGTATGTAGTAAACTTCAATTACTTTATTCGAAAAATTTGTGTCTGGGCTTTTAATTTAATATATTTAAATAATATCGGAGACTGACGATTTATGACAGAACAGGGTCATTGACTGATCTAACCTACAGAAGCAGGTAAAATTGTATTTAATAATTTAACTCGACACGGATTGATTCACTATCCGAGCATAATCCTCACAATCCAACTAATCCTAACTGTTCGCAAATAGTTATTAAAAAGGTTGATTCTCTGTCTGTGTTCACTTGAGTAGTTTTAATAAAAAAATCAATTAATTTCTGTGTGGATTCAAAAACCACGTTAAAACTTCTGTTGGACAATATTGAACCTGTAGGACGAATAGACCAAGCACTCGTCTCCATATTTCTCTCGATCTACCTGATAAATATTTTACAGAATCATCATTAATAGTCAGACTCAGTTATTAAGCTAAATAACTTTTTCTTACTTTTTCGTAATCTTATGTTTTATGAATTATTTTTGAGTGATCAGTGCTAATAATAATTTTCGGCTGATTGTTGACTAACAAAAACCTAATAAAGTAACATTTATCTCGACAAAACCAAAACTTGTAGTTGTTTACTTTCGTTAATTCGCTTAATATTAAGTGCAATCAGTTAATATAGAAAAATGCGTCCAGCTTGACGATCCGACCGAGTGGATAAATTAATTCCAAATTTAATGCATACTTAAAATAGCAGTGTGTCTCGGGACGCACGGTAGAAGTGAAACTTTGAAAGAATGCTTATGTGGAATTCCACTATTTGAAGGAATTGAATGAATTCGACGAATTCCATTAATTCCGTGAATTCCATGAATTCTGTGCATACCACGAATTCCGAGAATTTCACGAGTTCCGTGAATTCCTCAATTTTCATGAAATCCGTCAATTCCATGAACTTTCTAAATTTCTTGAATTCCATTAATTCCGTTATTTCCACGAGTTTCGTGAATTCCTTGAATTCCATGAATTCAATGGGACAATGCATTGGGCACGTAATGCATTCTTCCCTTCTTGTGAACGATTTCGAAATCGTACTTCACTAGGTCCGGTACCTACCGGGCTAACCTTCCGGTAAAATTTCTTAGATCATAGAGCCACCTGAGGCTCCTGTTGTCTATTATTACAGTAAACCGGTAGTTCTCGATGCAGCATCGCAACATTTTTATGACTCACTCGGCGGCCAAACATTCTTGTTCTGTTGTAGATTAGACTTGCTCTGCGTAGGAAAGAACACGACTTGCATTCACAATTATACGCTCTTGGCTGTTGTGAATTTTCGTGAACACTACACCCAGACTGCACCCTCTTGCATCCCTTTGTACACAGAAAAAAATGTTGAAGTCCGGGTACGTCAGCAACGATGATGTCGTAAAGGCTACTGTCAAGGCTTGACAGGTTCAGTCCGGCTCGTCGCTCCAAGAGAAGTCCACATTCGAGCAGTTTCTTTGAGTAAACCCACGTGGTTCACTTTAAATCCAAAGAATCTCACATTCGATTGGTAAAGGTGATATTTGTCGGGACTCAACTTGAGCCGGACTTCATAAACCGATTTTTTGTCTCTTATAACAAGTACAACTGGTTTTTGAAGGTCTCCGAGACGACGATTATGTCATCCACGTAGGCGGAGATGTGCGGTTTCACCACAGTGGTAATGAAGTTATCCATCATCCTTTGAAATTTCGCCGGCGTTCCAGTGTGGAACGCCGCTTATATTTCAGTCATGAATGGTATCGGCTATGCATCTTTGTTTTACACTTCGTTCACTTCACGGAAGTTGATGCACAAACGATACCCTTCGCCTGATTTATGAGCCATAACAACTAAACTAATACTGCATTTGCCGTAGGCTGGCTCAATAATATCCTGATCTATCATATCATTAGCTATCTTCACCAAGGAGCTACATATCTTTGGTGAAATTTGGTGCATTCTCTGCCTTCTTGGTCTAATCGGACCTTCTCCATGTCTGAAAGTCAGGCTTACCCAGTTTCTGAATCTGTCTGATTTTCTCGACGAAATGCAAATTTTATAATGGGCTCGTCAGCCAACCATAACTGCCGATTTGTGATGAACCTGTGTCGATGAGTGTATAGAACTCGGTCGAGGTACCGATAGTGAAGATGAATTTGACTTCGGGTTCTTTATTTTGAAAATCTGTCGTGATTTCATTGGCGAAGAGTCCCTTGAGTCTGGAATTTGAGAACTGTTCGGATGTAAAAACATTAATCCCCTTTATCGGGAAATTGAAGAGTATATTCTCCATTTGAAATAACAGTTGAATGAAGGCTCGGAGCTGGACTACCTTCTGAGTCGAAGAAGTTAGAGCCGACGCACAGTGGGCCACCGTGCTCGAGAATGCATCCCCATTGACAGATAGTGGGTGAAAACCTGTGGCGTTAGTCGAACTGGACACCAGCTGGCGCCATGTTTTGTTATTAGTATAAGTGGATTTTTCCTGGAACAACCAAAAAGTCCCCGATAATATCTCCCGGTACAGTCGCCCACGAAGTCCCATGTTCAAAAGGACCAGTCCCTTACTAAGCTGTCCAAGTAACCGGCTCACGATCTCGTTCGGGTCAGCTTTCATCCGATCATGGCTCAACTCGCCCTCTGGGTCATCCAGCGCCGTCCAGGATACTTCTAAGTCTCCTATAGCCGTATGGTATGACCTCAGAGCTCGATTACGAATGACCGCTAAGGTTCCTTCCAATTTTTCACCGCGCTCGGTCAAGGAGGCTCGAAGTTGATTCTCTTTGTAAACCATGAGCTCGGACGAGAACGCTTAAGTTCAGTTATTCATTTTATTTGAGCATGCCTAGGGCGCGCTTTGCGCTTGACCAAAGTCCAAAGTGCGCACTTGTGTACATCAAGTCCTATCAACACCTGTCAAAAAATTATTAATAACAAGTTGTAGAACCTTATTTGGTCGAACTGGATTACCCTGTATTACATAAAATTACGGTTTATTATTTCGCGTAAACTAGAATCACGCGAATTTTTAACAAAAAACTAATCATTTTTTATCAAATAGATGGCTTTTCAACAAAAATGATGCATCTCCAACTTTTTTACAAAATTGTTGAATTTTCTGCAACGTGAATTCTTTATTAACCAAATAATTGAATTTACAATTACTAGCATGAATTTTTAAGCAAGATAAATCATTCTCTATTACAATGACGAATTTTAAACAATATTAATGAAATTTCAGCAAGAGTTATGTATTGAATTTTCAACAAAAGAATTGAATTTTTAAGTAAAAAAATAATCATGCAATCAAAAATGGAACATTTAAATTTTCAGTTTGAAAAATTAATTTTCTACAATAACGAAAAACGAATTTTCAACCAAATAATTACATTTTTCAATAATGCAGTTCAATTTTTAACCAAAAAGACTATTTTTCCAACAAGAAAGACGATATTTACCTAATACATGATTTTTCAATTATACAGTTGACTTTTCAACAAAATAGTTCTGTTTGCAACCAAATACATCAATTTTCAAACAAATAATTGATTTTTTAACTAAGATAAGATAAACATTAGGAAAAATTATTTTCAACGAAAAAAAAACATTTCTCCACAGAATAGTTAAAAACTATATGGATTATTTACGTAAACTACCCTGAATTACCTGGATTACTCTGGATTACTATGGGTATACTCTGACTTACAAGTGGATTACTTCGGATTACAAGTGGATTACTCCGAATACTGGGATTACTATGAATTACTAGCATTACTTCGGATTAAGCTGGATTAACGGGTTACAGTGCATTACAATTTCGGATAACCCAGCGGTCCAGCGAATTATCAGAATTGTTTCCCCTTGGCGATTAGTCACAATCTGGCATCTCTTATTATGAAAAGTTTGAAGTTTACAAAAAATTGGCAAGAGAGCGGAAAGTCGTGCTTGTGATATGGCATAAAAGTAAATAAGTCAAACTTTTAATTCTTTATAAACGTCTCGTGGGGGATGGTAAGTCACCTCTGTGATTGCTCAGAGAAATAATTTAAGTCACACAACTAACTTTTGCTAATTTTTTCTGGACTTTAAATTTAACTTTTCTTCTCCTTTTTTGAAAGATATGAATGTAAAATATTCTGTGGTCTCCATATTAAAAAAATTATTACAGCATAAGGAAGCCAATTTTCAGTGAAAAGTCGCGAACTTGTAGCTGATCTTGGATACAAAAAAAATCGAATATCGAATCTTATATCCATGAGAAATGTATGGCCAAATTCGGGAAATTTTTACGAACAATTCGAATTTCCACGAACAATTCATATAATTTATAAATTCGTAATGTGGAGGGTTCGAACCCTCGAAGGCGAACTTAAACCACACGTGCACGCGCTCAAGCGCATCGCGCGTATTGGCGAGAATGTGTGCGGGATCTAGCTTCTAGCTCATGCCTTTTTTAAGGACTAATGTTTTTCATGCACTTTAAGAAATCCCTTTTGCTGAGGATGACGCTTTACATTCGCGCTTCGTAGTTAAGCGGCAGCGGAAATATGACAGGGGTATAATATCACAAACACGAAGAACCTCCACTTTGCGATCTGACCTCCTCCGCCTGGAATCTACCTCTAGGCTTTAAACCAACCTCGGCGAGTCTGAAGTCATTACGCGAAGCCCTCGCCGCGCATTCACCTTAACGACCTTTTAGCGACTTTTTCTCAACAAATTTTTTCCTTCCATCTTTCCGAGATTGTCTTGTAGTTGAGTCGGCGCCTTTCACCATTAGTTTTCCTTTTCTTTTATCTTTTATTCTTTCACATAGCGTGCTCTCTGTCCACCTGCCGAGACTAAATCTCGATGGGCTATTAACACCCACTCAGAAAAATATTTGTCTTGAATTGAAGAAACCGTTTCTTTCACATAATTTTTGCCATTTCATCAGAAGTAATTTCCAATTAGACAAAACTATTTTATATCAAAGAAAAATTTCCATTGGAATAGAAGAAGCATAGCAAGGGGGCTGTCACGCCACTTACCGATCGAGCAAGGTTCTGTACCATGCTAACTTACCTCCCGTCGGTAAGTGGCTTGACAGCCCCTTTGCACTGAAAAAAAATTCAGACTAGTATGATAACAAATGTTATTTTCTTGTATGTAGTATAGCGTAGTAATAGTACTAAGAGATAGTATGTATCGGTACTCGTGAAATCTAGGGGTTGATTGCGTAACGGGCCGTCCATAAACTACGTTATCATCTCTTAGTACTATTACTACGCTCTCCCACGCCGAAAACTATAGTTGATAAAAGAGAGCAGGGTGCAGCGGAAGTAATGTTACGAACGTAGATAACGTTTAGTACGTTTGCTAATGATAAATTTGAACAAAGTTTGTGAATTTTGCAAAAGATGGCCCCGCAACAGTACAGTTAAAAAATAACTCAATAAGTTTGAGAATAACTTTCATATTTTAGAATTTGCACTCTTTTCCCTATTTCGCTCTTTACCTATTTTCTAAAGAATTCTAATTTTTCCCTCTAGTTAGTTAGTTTGTAATGTGGGCGGGGGCCCCATGAGGTGCCCCCCTGGCGCTCAAGCTATGAAGCCCATTGTGCCACACCCGTGTTTATTTTCAAGGCAGAACTCCGAATCCGGCCATCTTCGACGAGTGTTTTTGGATCTCGGTGGGTTTCGTTGTTACCAACATTTTGCAATTATACCTCTCAGGTGCCAGGCGTACCTATCCCAAAGTAAATGACGTCCTTCTTTGTTGATCAGGCAAAGTGAGCCTCACCCACTCTGCCATCCGGCAGCCTCCCTAGCAGGCCGCAGGAGAGGGGATACGGCCAGATTAGGGTGGACGGAGCGCCCTCTGAGGTCATCAGTTAAATGCACAGATTCGAAGCACTGTCCTCGTGTATTATGTAAGTGTATGTGTGTGTGTGTGTTCATTACTCAAAATTGGCCAGCGACTGCCGAGCAAGAGGCCCTTGTAGGTGCCTCAAGCACAGGAGTCCCCCGTAGGAGCCTCGAGTGCAAGAGTCCCCCGTACGAGTCTCAAGCGCAAAGAGATCACTGCCTCATTTTCGAATCTTCTCAAAATCGGCTTCGACCCTCAAGGTTATGCCCTCGAAAGAGCACATTTATCCTCGGTAAGGCAACAGCTTTTTCTGATGGGACCTACAGTTTAAGGTGGGTTCCAAACCACCGAAGCCCCGGTAGAAGTACATAGAAAAATATCCATTGGTACCCGGCTCAGGGATCGAACCCCAGACCTCCTGCATGGATGTCTGACGCGCTATGGTCTGAGTTTTGGGATAAAAGTGATTATATCGTTGACTGTGGAAGACTTCTTCCAGCTTTCAGATTTTTTTTATTAAACAATTCAGCTATTATTTTGAGCAAGTTGAAATCAAAAGCAGTGAGGGGCCTCGATTTTGGCCCCGAATTCAGTATCGACTATTACCATTGGTGTAGACGAGGCCTGGCGGGGCCTGGTGCCGCCAGGGTACTTGTTGTTAAGCTCTGGCGGCGCTCAGCCACTTTTTTTCGCGAAAATTTTTCCATTTGAGTGCCATACATAAAATACGTTACCAATTTTGACCATTTTTGACCTACCGCTTCCCCGAAAGCAATGCAGCCGTTGGATAAAGACGGATTTCACGTTTATAAATTCTGTTGAATAAAACAGATGTACAACACAGCCCAGGTTGGCGATCCCGCGGATTAGGAATTACTAGAAATGCTGGCCCACACAGTTCCTCAGGTCGCCGCACGTTGGACGGTTGCCACTCATGCCTCAAGGCTACTTGCAGGCTACCCCCGACCATGTTCTTACCCTGGGTATTTTCTAAAAATAATTATATTTTTAACCAACTGGTTTAATATTTGAAAAGTAATTAGATTTTCAACAGTCAAAAAATAGTAGCATTAGACACATGAGACGGAATTTCTTTTCTTTCCTATTTTCGTAAAAAATTTCTTTTACCATAAGCGTTTTTTATAGGTTATAGTTTTCATGAAAAATTCTTGTAATTTAAAGAAATAATCGGAATTATGCCTAGACTGTCGACGCCGGCAGTGTAGACACAGTTTTCAGTCTAGACTAAAAATGGTAAATATAATCGAATCATTTGAGGTGAGGTAAACAAATGTATGGGTTGACTTTCGAAAAAGCAAGAATAAAAGTTCTTCAAATTGGTTCATATATTCTATTATCTTTTTTGATTTCAAGTGTCAATTTTTTTTATATTCAAAAAAATCCGATTGATTAAGAAATTATGGCGAATTTTCGTATGTGCATCTGTTGATTCAAAATAATTAATTATAAAATATAAGAAATTCAAAAAAAAATTTGTTTGCCTAATCTAGAAATTTTGGAAAATGTGCTACATGTCTTTTTTAAATTTGCGTCATATGCACACATTTCTCGAAGAGTTTAATGTGTCAAGCTTGAAATTTTTTCTGCTCGAACCAAAGAAACATGCTACCATTTTGTTGGATTTTTAAAATTAAGGATCAGCTCATCGACAACTGAAATTTAGTGATTGTGAATTCTCTTTGGTTAAAGCTTTTTGGGCATCACCGAAAACATTCTCATCACATGTCTCGTGAGAAAAAACGGTTTAGAGCAAATTTTCAGATCTAATTTCAAAACAATTTTGTTATTCAGCATTTCATTGTACCTGATGTATTTTTTCCAAAAATCCAAATTATTTATTTGTAATACCATTTTTCATAATTGAAATAAAAATTACGCGTCTTATCAAAAATTGAATAAAAACAAATTTTTAGCTCATTTGTGTCCCTACATATTATCCCATAGGGGGGCTGTGAGGACTGCGAGAGCCATACGAAAAGAATTGGTAAAAAATTAATAAGATTGGTGTAAAATTTATTTTTTCAACTGAAATATGAACTATTCCATTTTCGATTGAATATTGGTCTTTTTTAGTTCAAGATTCAACTTTTTGGTTGTAATTTTTTTTTTTTGTCGCAAATTCATTTCTTTTTATTTTGCAGGACACAATAAGCTCAAGGACAGAGCAACAGAGTTCCAGGATCCCAAGGACAACAGCAAACTGAAGCACAGCAGGCTGGCACCCCTCACCTCACTAGAACCTAAAAGGTAGGAGCCCCTGATAATGCTGTAACCGAGCAGGTAGGAACCCCTCCTAATGCTGAGACCCAGCAGGCTGGAGCCCCTCATAATGCTGGAACCCAGGAGGCTGGATCCACTCATCCGACGGGAACCATTCATCCCAGTGGAGCCCAGCAGGTGTTCCAGCCTCATAGTGCTGGAACTCAGGCGGCTGGAGACCAGCAGGCTGTAGCCATTCATCCTACGGGAACCCAGCAGGCTGGAGCCCTGCTGGCACTGGCAGAACAGTTGTCCAGGAAGGAGGCAGAGCTGGCCATGAGAGAAACCCGCTTGGCGCAGGAGGAGAGACTGGTGCGGCTTGGGACAATCACTGGATCTTCCCCGATGACGACGGTGATGCCGGCGTACCGTCCAATGGCACCTTACGGCATGACCGCCCAGATCCAGCCGCCGTACCTTCAGGCGTACCTTCCCCTGAAGCCCTACCATTACTTTCAGCACTTCTCGCACTTCCAAGCGCCAACGGTGTGGCCAGGTTCTTTAGCAAGTGGCCAGGACGCGCAAACACAGAAGGTAGGAAATCTCTTTTTAATGAAAGCTGTTTGGTTGAAAATTCATCTATTTTGTTAAAAAATTGTTCTTGAAATATGAGGCATTTTGGTTGAAAATTCCATTGCTTTTTTGAAAATTCGTCGTTTTGTGTTGACGATTCAAATGTGCCCATACCAAATTTACTTCAGGCTGACAACTCAGAATTTGATGTTGAAACGTTAAACTATAATCTTTTTTGGATGAAAATTCAAATACTTTTTTTGTTTCAATCAGTCTGTTTGATTTAAAAATTAATCTGTTTTAGGCGAAATTTCATCTTTTGGCTTGAAAATTAAAACACATTTTCATGTTAAAAAGTGAAACCAAAATATTTTTTCCATGGAAATTGTGATTTTTTTGTTGAAAATTAGTCTTAGATTTAAAAATTCATAGGTTGTAGTAGAAATTTCATCTTTTCTTGGATAAAAATATAACTATTTTGTTGAAAAGTCAACAATTTTGTTCAGGATTGATGCTTTTTGTTGGTCAATTCCAATTAATTTGTTCAAACCTCGTATTTTTGATTGGAAAACTCAGCTATCTCCGTAAAAAATTTACTTTTGGTCGAAAACTCATAAGTTGATGTTTCAAAGTCAACCTAATATCATCTTTTGACGAAAATTGAACCACGTTTTTTGAAAATTAGTCTTGCTCAAAAAATTAATCTATTTTGGTAAAAAAATACATCCTTCTGGGATAAAAATTCAACTTTTTGATTGACCAAAAACTTTTATTTTCATTTCAGATTGCAGCCAAGGAGTGCTAGAAGTGCAAAGAAGCGAAGAAAAAAACGATGGATGGGGAACGGAAAGTGGAGGGGGTGCGGAAACTGGAGAGTGTGCGGTAACTGAAGGGGCCGCGGAAAAAAGCAGCAAGGTGATGAATGCCACCATCACCGTGTGCATCG
>CAKNWT010331008.1:0-18195 GCA_932066315.1 Andricus coriarius | reverse complement strand
GACTTGAATTGACCTTTTTGTTTAAAAGTTATTTCATCGGTCAAAAATGGACTATTTTATAAAAATTGTTTGTTTACTTAAAGCTGAAAATTAATCTTTTTTATCTGGGAATTAATCTTTTTAACTAAAGAATAAATTCTTCCGTATTTTTCTGGTAATTTATCTTTTTAGTTGAAAATTCCACTATTCGGTTAAAAATTCGTGTTTTTTTTTTTTGTAAAAACCTTCTCGTTTGCAAATTTATCTGTTTGCAACAAAATTGAACTATTTTGTTGAAAATGCATACAATTTGATAGAAATTTATTTTTCATCAAATAAACATTTGATTGCTCTATTTTAAGTTTGAAGTGTATCTAGTTTAGTGAAAAGTTCGACTATGTGATTGAAAATTCATGTATTTTGTTGAAAATTCGTACTTTTTTGTAGAAAATTATCATTTCAAAATGAAAATGTTTTATTCTATTTTTGGTAGACAACGTATATTTTTGGGTTAAAAGTTCAACTTTTCCGTAGGAAATAAAAAATGTAATTACTTTGTTGGAAATTTCTTTTTGTGGTTGAGAATTAACTGTGTTGACTGAACATTTAATTATTTGATTGTCAATTCAAAATTTATCTTTTTGAGTTAAAAGCACAATCAGTCGGTTGGAAATTTATATCTTGGATTAAAAATTTCCGTTTTTGCTAGGAAATTAATCTTCTTGGTTGAAAATTACTCTCTTTGGTTTAAAATTGTACTATTTTGTTAAAAATCCTTTTTTATTTGTTCAAAATAATTCTTTTAACTTTAGATTTACCGTAGAAAACTTATCTTATTGGCATTATATTTTTCTTTTAGAAAAAATTTTATTTAAGTAATATACCTTAAATAAATTTATAAGAATTAGGGAAAATAAAAAAATGTTGAAGGACATTAAAAAAATGTCGGTATCTGGATTTTGTAGCAAACCTGGGGCAGGAATGTGACAATCCCTTTTTGCTTTCCTGCATATAATCCTGCAATTCTAGTTGACAGAATTGAAAATTAAAATATGGCGAAATATTATCAAAGCAAGAAAAATCTACACTTCTGTTCCTTGTTCCAGAATTGAGTTCACTATTCGAGAATTCACCTGATGGCGCCCGTATTACTGATGTTTCTCGTCGCAGAACTTCTTATTCTTCTGAAAGACATCAGTCTCCTGAAAGGTCTCTTTAATTTATATATTGAATTATTGAAACTGACTATATAAATATATCTATTTTATATATTTTTAATCGGTAATAATGGGATATCGCATCCCAGATTATTATTAAATGTATTACACTTTATGATTTAAATATTTATTATAATTATAAATGATATTTCTTCCTGCCAGAACTCATTCTTCGGTGAGGCCTTCTTCTCCTGCTGAGCCTCCTTCTCGAGCCAGGTCAAGGTCTCCTCGTGTCAGGTCAAGGTTTCCTCGTTTTAGGTCAGGATCTCCTCGTGTCAGGTCAAGGTCTCCTCGTGTCAGGTCAAGGTCCCCTCCTGCCTGGCATTCTTCTTTACGCATACTTGGATATAAACTTGAAGAACTAAGATCTATTCGGCTCATTCCCAACGCAAATTCGAATAAGCGTTTCGAAATCAGAAGATACACTTTTCCTCGCGATAAACCAATTCAAGTGAAAGGAAAAGATAATATCCTTGAGCCGATGCCAGTCGAAGAAAAAACGGTATTATCAACATCCGATGGTGACGTCATTGCAATATTCGAGGGTGATAAAAATCTTCGTGGAATATATGCACTTAGAGATCACCATCAATTTCCGATTGTGAAACGGGTAAAAATAAGCATGGAAAGTGGCGCCATTCGAGATATGACGCGAGCAGAAATCCGGGAATCTCCATTAGGCTTACGTCGCCCCATCCCAAGGAATTTTAGAATAGTCAATATTAACGACATTTCAGACCAGTAATTCTATGTTAAAAAATCGTTTTTACGAGATCTTTGTTTGAGACATTTATTTCTCCAAGATTAAGTATCAATTTTGAATGATTTTTCTATAATAAAGGAAATAATTCTCTTTTTCATTTTTTACCACTATTTTTTAAAAATGACAAAAGTATTCTATTTATATCTCTTTGACCATATCAAATGAGGAATGTATCTATTTATCTATTAATAAAGATTACGAGTTTTCTGCACGGTCAATGTAAAAAATCAAAATTTCTAATCAATCAATTTTAGTGCATGATATAATTGATGTAATTTAATTAATAAATTCAGATTCTTAAAGATTTTGAACAAAAATTTCAAAACTTTGAAAGAATTTGCAGAAAAGCTTAAAGAGAATAAATAAATGTTTCTAAGATTCATGGGAAAATTTGAGGTGATCTTTTATCAGGAATAATTAATTTGAAGGGAATTCTTAAGCAGATTCAAAAATATTTCAAAAGGTTTCAAATATGTCAAAACACATCTGGAAGATTTTAGGGGCAAGACATTAATTTCTGAATGTGTTTTAAAAAAAATCTTGGTTTATTAATATTTTATGTTCCAGAAACAATACTGCTGTAATGGTATGGTTATTCATCACATTTTTTATTATCAATTTAACTGCTCGGTTACGGACAAAGCGTGGCCTTCTACTTCGCGGGTTTTTATTTGCAGATTTGGTCCCTTCTTACTTTTAAGTGCTTGCTTGAGCACAAAATTTTTAGACACCAAGAGTTTTTGAAACGTTATCTTTGCTCTTCCTAGCTTCAAAAAGGCAAAAAATTCGCCATTCCATGATTTCAGAAACTGATTTCTGGCTCATTGTTACGGATTTCCTGCTCCAGGCTAGTTCTATTTATTTCAGTTTATCAGGTTATCCATTTAAATCTTTAAAATCTGTTAAAATCCGTAGAAACCCCTTGAAATTTGTTGACCCCCTTGGAATTCCTTTGAAATCTTTAAATTACTTAAAAATCTGTAGAAATTATTAAAAAGCCCTTCAAAATAAAATGATAGATTAAGTTTATATTAAGTTTAGATTTTGAATACTTTGTAATTAAATAATCTTTGTTCCGTACATTTATAATTGGGCTGCTTGGTCGTCATTGTAATAAATAAATCAAATTTGTTCCCTAAAGTTCTTTAGAAATCCATTCAAATCTCTTGAAGGGAAAAAACTTAAAATCCAATTCGGTTAGTACTTTTTAGTATTTAAAGCTCAGAATAGGGACTTAATTTAGGTTGTTTTAGAAAATTTACCTTCTAGGTTCAAGAGCGCATTTTGATGATCAGTATTACACAGATTGTGTTTTATTTCGAAAAAAGAAATTTTGTTTCTTCGATCAGTCATAAATTCGGTATATTACCATCCAAAAAATTTGGTAATACATTATTTTCTTTAAAAGTAACTCGAATTTACATTACATTATTCACTTTTTTCTCTGATTCAGAATGATGATTGTTTCTACTCTCGTTTTATCCTTGGCAGTTATCCACAATTCCATCGGTGTAAATAATAAAATTTCTCTTCTAATCTTAAGTAAATTTTTCAAGCCGTGTGAAAATCCGAACTTGTGCGATTTAATCTACATTCGAAATTAGTTGCAACTTCAATTCAAACTTTGAGTTTTTTCAATGTGGAAACGAATTTAATCTGAATTTATTGCGAAAAAAATCCAGAATGCATGTTTTTTTCGACTTCTTCTCAAGATCTCCTCGTGTCAGATCAAGCTCTCCTCGTGTCAGGTCAAGGTCTCCTCGTGCCAGGTCAAGGTCTCCTCGTGCCAGGTTAAGGTCTCCTCCTGCCTGGCAGTCTTCTTTACGCATACTTGGATTTGAACGTCCGAAGGTATTCTTTTCCTCGCGAAAAACGTCTTTATTTGAAAGGAAAAAATAATCTTCCTGAGCCCATGGCAACCGAAGAAAAAACGGTATTAACAACGTCCAGTGGTGACATCTTTGCAATATGAGGGGGTGAAAAAGTTCTTCGTGGAATATATAAACTTAAAGATTATATTGAATTTCCGAATGAAAAACGAGCGAAAATAAACATAGACAGTGGCGCTATTGAAGATATGACTCGAAACGTAATCCCGGAATCTCCATTAGGCTTACGTCGCCCAATCCCAAGAAATTTTAGAATAGTTTATGAATTTCATTAAAACCTACGCAAAAAAAACAACATTTTTTTAATGTATCAAAAATTCGAAAAAATTCACATCTAAAACGATTTTTTTGAAAAAAATAAAATAATTTTAAAAATATATACTAATTAGTTCTCTTCATTGCTTTCTTTGAAATCACTTAAAATTTATTGAAATTTTTGCAAATCGTAATAATCTTGGTCAGGTGTTGTTTGAGAAATTTTTTTAACAATTTCATTCTTACCAAAAAACATTTTAAAAATCAGGTTTAGTATAGTATTTCTGAGCAAAAATAAAGCTTGTTTGTCTCTTGCAAAATTAACATATTACCATAGATGTACCACAGAATTCATTTCTCAGAAAAATCTCTTGAAAGCAAAAAGAAATCTTCCGATCGAATCAAAACTGCTCGCCTTTAATTTTTGATACAAACTGCGGCTTTTAAAAGAAAATCGTCTGGAGTTTTGTTTGTTGATCAAAAATGATCCAGGTCACCCATTGTCATAATTTTATCTAAAAATGTTGCAAAACCATTACTAACCATTAATAGCATTACTAATTGTCAATAAACTGTCTTACCTAATCTTCATAGCAATTGTTAAAAAATAAAAACGCTCAATGAACTGAATTGATTTTATTTATTAATCATTGACTCAAAATAAAACTTTTCACTCTCGTGATGTTTTCTTTTTTGAGTCAATGTTTATTATATAAAATCTATTCAGCAATTTATTTTTTAATGAATTTAAGCCAGTGTATTAATATTACTGTCTATTATCTTATTCTAACAGTGTTCGACTTATTACCTTTTGCACTGTGATAATATATAGGTCCGGATCATGCCAACCCTCGATAAGTCACATTTCCTTAAGTTACATTGCAGAAACTCAGGTTTGTGGTAAGTCACGTTTTCGGCAAGTCACTTTGCCGTAAGTGACATTGCTGCATCACTCATTCAGAAAAAATGTTGATTCCACAACGAATTAGCAGAAAGTAGTGGGACACCTAAAATTATTTCCTTGACC
Source organism: Andricus coriarius (assembly GCA_932066315.1). NCBI lineage: Eukaryota > Metazoa > Arthropoda > Insecta > Hymenoptera > Cynipidae > Andricus > Andricus coriarius. The sequence continues at coordinate 13,065 of CAKNWT010331008.1, read as the reverse complement.
AATCACAGCAGCCCCTAATTGATATAATTCTTTTCGATTGAGGAAGACCAAAAAGATACATCATTTGGGTCCAATCAGAAAATTTGACTGAACGACGGACTTCTATTAAACATGAAAGTTGTAAATTGTGATATCAGTTTTAACAAACTTAGTATATTTTTTGAAATTATGATACTTTGGTTAATTGAAACCTTTATCCGCTAAACAGACTGATTATGGTTTTAGGCATGCTTCTACATATTTATAATAATTAGATAACCAGTAAATATATATTTAATTATTTTCTAATTAACATTTTTGAGGGAAGACTGCAAAATTGTAATTTCGCTGGGCTCAATTTTTTTGTTCATTCACTTACTTGGGGCATGAAGAGTATGCACTTGTTGCAGAAAGATTCACTGTCTGAGACTGGTATGTTTTTGGATCTCCTTAACCAGCATACAATAGCGTACGTTAAAAACAAACTAATTATCTGTTTCTTATTGCAGAGTTGAGTTGGCAGTTTAACGGTTCATCAAATATCAAACCTCTTTCTGGTCATTCCCGTTCTGGCACGTCTTATTCTCCTGAAAGACGGCAAACTCCTGATAGATCGCTTTCAACTGGTAGACCTCATTCTCCTGTCAGGTCTCCTTCCTCTGCCGAGCCACCTCTTCGTGGCAGCTCAAGGTCTCCTCCTGCCTGGCATCCTTCTACTCTCGTATGGGGATTTTCATCTGATAAAATTGGATTTGTTAGGCTTATTCCCCACACAAATCCACAACGGCGATTCAAAGTTCGCAAATAAACTTTTCCTGTCGATAAACCACTTCAACTACGAGGAGTAGGCACTCGCCCTGGGCATATGCTAATCAGAGAACAAAATTTTCTAACCACATCCACTGGTGATGTCTTTGCAATCTTAGGTTATAAAATTGCAATTCTTCGTGGAATATACACAAGTAATAATGGAAATGCAAGACGGGCAAAAATAAATATGGACAACGGCGCGGTTGTCGAAATTAAGCCAGATAAAATCGGTGAATCTCCCTCAGGCAGGAATCGTCCAATCTCAAAGGATTTCAGATTTATACTTTTAAACTGCGTATTGTTCGTGAAACGAAGTCGGGCCAAAATTTCACAAGTAAAATTCAATTATAATAAACAATTAATTCTATGTTACTTCCTATTCTCTCATGCGAAAATATTTTAGGAGGATAATTATTATAGGCTTATAATGATTCACCTATAATAACTTTCCTATAGGGGAGATTCATGGTCAAAGGTATATGAGAGGACTCGGCATATGCTTGCACACTATGGCGCGGGGATTGATAACAAGCTGCAGGTCGAAAAAAAATGATTTGAAAATGTATGAAAATTAAAATATGGAGCAGCGAATTTAGCTGCAGTCACATTAATTAAACTGATAATAAAATGGTAACCTTAGGAATGAACTAAAACTGTCCTGTGTAATTATTACAATCCAACCAAATAACGTACGCCTGCCATAAAGGTATAAATTAAACTAAGGCAAGCCTAATTACTTTATCCTACACAACTTATTAGCATAGAAGCAAAGCAGAAACATATGGCAAAAGAAATGTATGCATTTTGAACTGGGAAATTGGGACACATTGCTCAAAAGCAAAATCGTTCTTAGCCGACAAATATTCTGTGAAACAAAAGTTGACTGAAATCTAGAACTTGGTGACCTCGTCTGGAATAATAAAGTCTCAACTGGCAAATACTGAAGATAATTATTAAAGATTTGATCAACTGTTCCAATTTCTCAGTGCTCTTCGCGGAGAACTAGGAAGCGACGGACAATATCCAACCCAGTTATAAGAGATGCAACCGAATATCATCAATTTCATAACATTGCTTAAATGACATTCTGAAAATGGTGACATTAAGTGGCCCGAATCATGAGAGAATAAATAAGATATCTGCAATCCGGCGATCATCTGATCGGAAGATTATTGTCACGACCTCAATAACAAAAATTCGACCAAGAAGCCGATCATTTAGCCATATAAATACGGGTATTAAAATTACGATTCCTGATAATGTCGACTTAAATAAAACGAATTAATATTGATACAGAAAAAGTGTCATTCATGGACAATCAACCAACTGTATTTCAAAGTGCCGCGAGTATTCAAATAACGAATTTCATGTTTAAGACAGCCGGACCATCAGATAAATTGATAAAATTGTCGTATTCACCGACGGTGACTCAGTTTATTATATTATCGTACAACTGAGCAATGTTCCAAGATTATTTTAGGCTTACGAAATCGACGTAAGGAAAATTTCATGTCGGACCAATTTAATCGTGGCTGATCGCATCTGCTGTGTTTTATTTTTCCGCATCTTAAAATGGCTCAAAAATCTCTGAACTGTAGTCCTATCGAACATTAATATTGAAAAGCCTGCAGGAATGCTGGCAGAGTCAATTTTTATATCCTTCAGTGACAATTATGATAATTTACCAAACTACTCTAGACGCACATAACAAACGTTTTACTTGACAGCTGATAATCCACAAATTTCATGGAAAAGTTTAATTAACAGCCCGAAGAGATTCATGGAGTTTTAATGAAATTTTTAAAGCTGAAGTAGAAAAAATCTAGTATGCAATGAAATTGTGTTCTCTGTGGACTTACAATATCATCTTCCAGTCATACCAATTCCAAAAAAGTACACGCAATTATAAAACCTGAAATAAATATGATGTGATAATAATCAGCGAAATGTTTACTGATACCGAAATGATAGATGATATTTTACTTAGCTTCAGTTCTTGACTATTACGTCATTTCTCCATGTCTAGATGTTTACCTATTAAAAAGAGAAATGTTTACAAGTGAGTCACTAATAACATACATTCCTCTGTCACTCATGCGCACATAAAGCATATGTACAAAACGTGGCAGTTTCATAGCAAAAAATTTCCACTATGCGAATTGACTCACAGTATAATCTGATAAAGGTTAGTATACATAGCAGTACAAATCTTCCAAAATTCTCTGACGAAATTCACGAAACCCATTCAATACCAAGAGGAAAAATGAAGATCGCCAGCTGCATTCTAATTCTTACATTTGCGGTTCATCTGGATTTTGTTGGTAAGTTTGATTATGCTGACCATACTAATAATTTTTATACTTTTATCGACTTTCTGAGGCTTGTGAATTTTATGCTACGATGTCTCTAGCCTTCTTCAACTTGTTGGAAATAGAATTTTTAGTTTTTAAATATAAAAAGCATTGGGTTATAGTAAAATGTAATCGTTTTCGTATCTAATTTGTGACCACACAAAAAATATTTGTATATTACTTCATGTTTTAATGCTAATTCTTCTATCTTTTGCACATAAGGAGACTCATATAGTTTTTATTGAGTCTGGAAAATGCCCCAAAAATGCAAAATAGCAGTGCCAAGGGGAGAAGCACAGCGATTACCGTTGAGGGTTAACTTTTAGAAGTTACTAGATTAGAAGTTTATGGTAACGCATTAAAATTAAAAATTATATATTCTAATATTGGAGATTCAATATGGCGATTGACAATTTGAAATTTTTTTCATATTTCATGAAAGTTTAAAGGATAGATTTTTCAAATTTCTTATTATAAGTTCAAACTCAAAATCACAAAATCCACTATCACTGCTCCAAACGGCGATTGATATATCATGCTCAAGTTTGTTGCACTACATTCACTTAGGATTAAATATTAACCCATTTTCGCCGTTTTTGCGAAAAAAATTATTATTCAAGTAAAATCAATTTATATGCTATCAGTTAGGCTTAAAAAACTTATTTTAATTAATTTATATTTTTCCGGCATCTAGGAATACCGTGACGTCATGTTGCATGTACGCAACGCTGGCGCATCGCTCGACATATAGAATTGTTCAGGACGAATGTGACACAAATAAAGATTTGTGTCATCAATATACTTTATTGCATTAGAAATAATTAGGAAATATATAATAGCAATTGAATTTTGAAAAACTAAGTAAAACAAGAGAAAATAAAATGAGTTTTAGGATTTCATGTGGAGGTTTTCGTGGTCTTTCTTGCTCTTCAGCATCTAAATCCGATTCCACATCTTCTGCTTCCGCTGGCTGCTTTTCAACAAACGTCAAGAGAGCTCGCGTCACTTCCGATTTGAATTCGATTTGGATGAGAGATTTGGATTTATTCTTCTTAGCGATGAGACAGTGGATCTTCCATGCATTTACTGAGGCAGTGTTGAGACAGTTCGTGAACAGTGGCCACCACCACTTTTTTGCCCGTATGGCAATTCGGTAGTTGGAGACAGCATTGTCATGCAAATCTACTCCTCCCATATGTTTGTTGTATTCGCATATCATTCGAGGTTGAGGGGTGTTATTTTTTTTTTTCTTTTTGCGAATATCTGGAAGCTTTTTGTGTTGGCTCAGCTTCGATGAAGTTTGAAGCGACTGTCACTTCAGAATTGTCCTGCCAGCGGCAGACAGATATCTTGTTGGTGTTTTCGAAACAAGTATCGTACGAATGTTTCTTCAATTTTTTCCCTGTTAGTAGTACATTTTTCGCTCTTCTCAGCCGGTTTGATCTCACAGTGCCGATTTCCCGAACCTTCCTCTCATTCAGCAAGCAGAATAAATAATATGACGTCAAAAAGTTGTCGAAGTAAAACGCATGAATCTCCAGATCTTTGATGGATTCAATCATAGAGAGAATCACCGACGCACCGAGTCCCACGTTTTTATCGTATGAACTAGCTTTACCAGCGTACGGAATGGCATGGAAGAGAAATCCCGAATCGGAACAGAGGCACCACTGTTTGAAGCCGAAGCGAATTGGTTTCCCTCTTATGAACATTTTGCAGTTGTGACGCCCGAAATACGGAATCATCTGTTCATCAATCGATAAATGCGTAGCGAAAATCCCAACTTGCTTGTATTTATTGTTCAATAGATCCATCAGGGGTCGAACTTTGGCAAATCTGTCTGACTTGTCTATGCTACTGTTGTCCATCAGATGCAATATCGATTTGAGTGTCCGAAAAGAGTGTCGAGTCATTGATTGTTGCACGATAGGAAGCCCAAGATCCGGCTGAATCGACAAATAGTGCTCGATCTGAGGAAGTGTGTGGTATCCAGAAAGAAAAAAAATGCCGATAAAGCGAAAAATTTGTTTGTCGAGTAGTAGCAAAGGTGATATTTTTTTGTTGAGCGTAGGTGTTTGAGTTAGAAACGATCATGTCGATGATTTCGTCGTCCAAGAACATCCGAAACAGTTCCAATGGAGTTTTGTCAACTAAAAAGGTAAAGATTAGAAATGAAGTATCTCTTTACGATGGCAAAGTTTTCATCGAATTTCAATTTGTATTCGGTAATGCCATCCACATCAACATTGAATTTCGATATTCACGAAAAAAAATCATCAAACTTGATGAAGGGAGATGATAAAAAATAGAAAATACACAATCAGTTCCGGTTTCGTTCCCCCGTGAAACCAGATTTTTTCTCAGTATTATTGAAATTCAAAATTACTTTGGATGGCATTACCGCATAAAAATTGAAATTCCAAAAAATATACGAAACTTGTGAAATTCCGAAATTACTAAAGCACTTACCATGATCAGGAACAATCTTTTCCTCTAGAGGAGTGACAGCTTCTTCATCAATCTCCAAGAATTTAAATGAATGACGTTTGAGTTTTTTCCAAGTTGCTTCGCCGAATTAGGCTTCTGCGGTGTACACGCGTCTTGCATTTTCCGCACGATCCGTGCTCGTCGATGGACCAGAAAAGTCTTGTTCAGTCGAATCATAATTTACCTCAATCTCACCAGCGACTTCGAGAGTGGGATCGAGGTCGTCAACGATATTCTCATCATCGATTTGTTCTTCATCGCTCAATGCATCAACAGTTGACGGAAGGATGTAAATAATTCTCGTGTTCTCGTTTAAAATGATCCTTTCTTCTTCACTTTCACTTTCACTGCACTGATCTATGATGCGCGTCAATTCTCTCTGACTACGGAAAGATCTCGTTCTCATTTTGCACGCGTAGGAATACTATGACTTATAAAATGTATAAAGGTTTTAATATTCGAGTTCAGCGCGCTATTTATACTTTCACAGCATCTAGCTGTGTTTGAGAATGGAAGAGCGCTGAAGCCACCTAGTGGAGGAAGTCGAACCTCACAGTGGTAAACAATCAACAGCGATATCGAACACGGCCCGCCCAAGTTTTGCTATACTTGTGAAGCAGATAATACAAATAAGAGTAGCAACAATGTAGAATTATCCATAAAACAAAAACTAATAATTAAAAGGAAAAAAAAATAACAAATGACGCAACGCGCCAACGTTGCGTACGCGCAACACAGATTCGAGACTTATCTAGAACACGCATAATGACACCCAGATAATTTACAAACTAATTATAATTTTTCCTTGTATTTATTTGAACATATTTTCATGTCGACCAAAAAAAGAATTAACGCTTGACAATTTTTAGTGCGCGATTCAAAATACGCAACAGAGGAAGGAAATGGGTTAAAGAACATTACTTTTCACAAATTCTAATCATTGAATATATATCGCTAACACAATATGGCGGTTGACCATTATAATTTTTTTTAATTCATTAAACTTCGTATTTAGGGTTTCTTGCAGTTTCTGATTATAAATCAGAAGGCAAAATTGCAAAATTGAATGTTAGAGAAACATTATCGCGGTTGCTGATTAAAAAATGTTGTTAAAAATTCGTATTTAGTTGTTTCAAGATTGCCGATTTTGAATTTGATATAAAAATTACATTATTTACTAAGGCCGTCATCGCACTTTATATTCCGGGGTTCACGCAGTCGGGGAAATAATTCTTTTCAACTGTAATAATATTCGGGAAATACTTGGTGAATCAACTAACTGAGGTTGCGATAGTTTTACGGGGTAACTAAGATATTCGTAATTCGATTTTGAAGGGCGACAAGAAAAAGGGCAATATATGTGCAGGGTCGACCCCAAACTTCACAAAATTTAACTGGATTTATACAAAATATGGATCAGTAAGCTCATAGGTAACTAATTATAAGAATTTCGCGTTAATATCAATGTAAATGAACAAGTTTGACTTTCAGAGACAACTAAAATTGGTTTAGCACATTCGAGGGTCAAGCTAATAGAATGCCATAGCTTTCACACGAATAGATTAAGATTGAACATACCGGGCGCATTTGTTGGACATTAAGAATCAAATTGGATTCGTCCTCCTCACAATGATCCTCTACAAAAGGAGAGCGAGTTTCGTCTAGGGCTTGAAAATTCTCGGTAACACAAAATTAGAGAATGTAACAAATAAACTTAATTGTAAGTTACCAAATATGTGAAAATTTAGGAGAAAGTCATTTAAATAATTGTGAACCAATTATACCTTCTTCTGGTAGAGGAAAGTTTTCATCAATAATATGAAAAAGGTGTTTCCTTCCGAGATAATTTATATATATTGCACAGCTTGATTCATGTTTGTAAATGCCCATCACAAAGCTTTTTATAAATCGATGAGGCGGTTGATTTAATCGTAGAGCTGATTCTTTTATCAGATTGAGTTGTATGGATTGCAATTGTCTATATATGAATATTTTAATTGCGTGTTTTAAATGATAATAAAGTTGTATTCGCCTCAGGCTTAGGTATGGATATTAACATCTGTGTTCCTAAAAACTGGGGTATAGGTTTATTCATAATTGGTTTCAATATTTTCTTTTCTGCTTTTCTCTTTAATCCGTATATCCGCCTCCAATGCTTCTTGCAAAGCTTTATTTAGATTTGTTGATTTCATCGGCCCTACTTGGCCTGAAATTTCGTCACCTTAGTTCATAGCATACTTTTTAACTGCAGCTTTTTCTTCCATATTCAATTCAATTCTTCTTTCTCTTCCTAAATTATTTTCGGACTGTTATGAAAAAGTTAGTTCATCGTAAACTTTCCGAAAGTGTTGCCCGTAAATTTATTCAATTTCAAATCCTTGTCCATTTTCTTATTTTGTTCTCGCTAATTGTACTGGAGTGCTTATACCGAGATTTGATTTTAAAGCTGTTCAAAAATCCTCATAATTGTTAATTCCTATGTGTCTAATTGGCCAAGTGTTTGCAGAGATGAGGTGGTGTGAAGCGTTCCAACACACGTTTAAATGCGTGGAACAAGCAGTCTACTGAATCCGAAAGCCGCCGAGTTTAGACGAGTCTGTAATATGCAATATTTTAATGATCGCCGTTAACAGTTCAAGCAATGATTGTTAAAAAGATGTTATAGATGATACATTAGCGGCAGTGGAAAATAGCGGAAGACGGCGCGAATATTTGAACCCTGCCGCAGCTCATCTTGAAGTAATAGTCAAACTTAAATGTCCTAAGGTTCTCCAATTCTCGATGTGCCTTGTCGTCCATAGATGATGTTGATTCCGAGGAGGCGGCTCATATAATCTCAGATATCCATTTATTTTATGATCATTTTGACTTTTGTTAATTAAAAAATCTGTAGCGTCACAATACATAGGCTTCAATGAATGAAACTGCAAATTCCATAGGAAGTAGTTCTCAGTTTCAGTATTTAAAATTGAAAATTCATCCATTTCTATTTGTTCTTACAGAATTAAGTTCGCAGGGCGACTCGTCTCTTATACTTCATGTTAAGAAGAGGTGGCCATCTTCTTCAGACCTTTCTTCTTCGAGCCACCAAAGCCAACAAGTTGTGTTGGGTAAGTATCTTCAATTTGTCTAAAATTTACTATAAATTTTGGACCCCAATCACTTAATTTTGGGAATTTAAAAGAAAATACTATTTATATTCAGATGTGAAGAAGAAAACGTTTGAATATAAGTAAAGAAGAAAGAAAAATTCTGCAAAATTCTGAAACAGTTCAATTTGTTAGGCTTCTAAATTAAATTCTCATCCTGATGAGAAGTTATCAATTATTCATATTTTTATTAATTGCCATTGGTTTTTTTTGTGATATTTAACCTCTTCGGTTTTCATCAAATCTCCACGTTTTGAAACACCCTGAGTCAGCAAAACAGATTTTGACAAGGCCGGAAACCATGCTGTTCGTCAATAAAAATGTTACTGAAAGAATTTGTTAGACAACCTGCTATAAAACTATCTAGTACAGTCAAACTCTGATTTAACGTTCCCGAATTTACCGCTTCTGAGAATTCACGCTGCGCCGTGGGTAAGCTTGTCAGGAGCTGCGCGGGGTATGCGGGGTACGCTAAATCAGGTTCAGTTAGGGTAGGTCAGGTCCAAGGACAGCCCCAGAACCGACGTTAAATCAGAGTTCGACTGTATTTTGGAAGCGACGTTCAGTATGGATATGGGCCTCTAATTCCTTACAAACTATTTTGGTCCCGATTTATATGTTGGTGTTATTGATGAGACCTTCCAGGGTTTTGGAACACTCCGCATTTCAAAGATTGTTAAAAAAAATGCTTAAAGGTTCCGAGAGTACACTACTACAATCTTTGAAAAAACGAGGTCAAAATTTGTAGCATAATTCGAGAATTGGTTGTTTGTGTGTACAGAATTGAAGTATTGCGCGAAGACATTTTCATTCTCTTTACCGTTGTTAATTTCTATAACATTATGAACTATATTGCTTGGGACATTTGTGTCCTTCAGCTTTTGATTTACGAAACGCCAGAAGGCCCCTATATTCTCTTGAACATTGCTTTCTATATCACTGGTATACTGAAGATATAGACTGCCACTCAGGGTTTTGCACCTCAATCTTAAGGAACTGAAACTTTCGTAATTATTTAAAGATTGACTTTGCTTGCATTTTTTATGGGCAATCTTTTTCAGTCGAGTAAGTTTTTTCAACTCATGATTAAACCACGTAAGATATGCTGAAAGGAAGACTTTTTTAGTAGGAACATATTTCTCTATCGCAAAATTAATATGATAATAACAATTTTCAGTTAAAGTTTCAATATCGTTTAAATGTAATTCATTTTGCCAATCAACTTTCGCGAGGTGCTCAAGGATCTTTTCGTAGTTAGCATTAGCAAAGTCTGAAAATAGATCAATGTAATTTATTGAAGAGAACCCAGTAGGCAGAGAAATTTTTAATTCTAAGGGTGGGTGAAATGCGTTACACTTAATTAAAGTATGTACTATCATTTGGCTATCTACAAGACTGATATTACAGAAAATTAAATCTAAGAGCTTGCCTTGATAGTTTGCTATGCTGTTCAGATGCCTAAGACCTAAAAATGTATAGTTGATAGATATAGTTTTGGCCGCATCTAGTGTTGTACCTCTGACTGATGAACCCCTGTTCGTTAGGACATCACTATTATCAGTATACCAGGAAACACCAGGAAGATTATAATCACCTGTAAACAAGAGTTTCGCTAGCGGAAACTGCCGAGTAACATTATTTACGGACACCATATGCTTATTGTAACTTTCTATAGGAGAGCATGTGCAAATTCTGCATATTGTTGGGTATCATTTTCTATCCCGTCCTTGCGATATAAAATATATTCATTTGTTTAAAAGTATTATCCTTTTAGGGCAACTTTATATGCCTTAGGTGGCGTTAAACAAAGGGGGTGGGGCGCAGCTTAGCTTTTCTGGTTGCCAATGCATGCCAGTTTACCACTGGATTTCAGTAAAGAATTATAATTTTGACTTTAAAAAAGAGAATATTCTAAAAGATTTATCGTTCTGAATTGGGACAGGCAATAAGCAGAAGAAATATAAACCAAAATTCACATGAAGAATTACAATCATCCTGACTTGACGCAATACATTTTTGAAAAGAACTACAGTCTTGAGTAAATTTTGTCTTTTAAAGAGGGAATGTCGTAAAGAATTACAATGTTAATTTTAGATTCACTTCACAACACGAATTTTCTTTAAGAATTAAAATTTACACTTTCGGACGGGGAATGTCGTAAAGAATTATAATCTTCTCTTGGAACAGGTATTACTTAACATGAAATGCGATGCTAAAACATAGAAGATTATATAAATTACGTTCTGAATCAAATTCTTCATAATTATATCAAAACCATTTGTCCTGCAATTTGGAACAATGACAATTTTTTCTACTTTCGTCTTACCATTTGCAGTTATCCTGAATTCTATTGGTGAATATAACAATATATCTATAATTTTAAGCAGATTTTTTTAAGCTATACGCAAATTAGAATTTGTGTGATGTAATGTACATTGTGTCCTAATCGCTAATTCCTCCAAAACAGATTCGAGTTTGTGCAAAATGATTATGATTTTAATCTGAATTTATTCCGAGGAAATAGAGATTGTGCCTTATAACAAATAGAACTCGAAAAGAGCCTTATTACTGTTTTTCATGAGGGGGGCGGTGTTGATAAGAAAATCTTGCTTAGGCAAAATTGGACATTTTTCTTCAAAAATCTAGATTACACGAAGTGGGTAGGAATAAGCAACAGTTCAGGGCCACGGTACTTTTCTTCCTGGAAAGAAAATTGGGATTTGACCCGAGCAGGAATGTGATAATCACCTTTTGCCTTCCTGCATATTATAATGTGATTTCTGAAAAATCCTGAAAAATTGAAATCCGGCAAAATATGCTAGAACATAATATACAAGAAAAATACAATCCTCTTTTTATTGTTGCAGATCTGAGTTCACAGTTTGATCGTTTACCTAATGGCGACCCTATACCTGATGTTCGTAGTTCTAGAACTTCTCATTCTTCTGCCAGACATCATTATATGAGTTCTCCTGTTAGGTCTTCTCCTCCTGCCGAGCCTCTTCTACGCATCAGGTCTAGGTCTCCTCCTGTTTATCGTTCTAATATTCGCCTAAAAAGACTAAACGTGGAAGAACTTACTTCTGTTCGCCTTATTCCCAAAAAGAATCCGAATCGGCGATTCAAAATTCAAACATACACTTTTCCACGCGATATACCACTTCAATTGAAAGCAGAAAAAAAATTCCTTCGGCCAATGCCAACCGAAGAACAAACTGTATTAGCAGCGCCTAATGGTGACATCTTTGCAATATTGGAGAGAAACTATACAGTTCTTCGTGGAATATATATGATGAGAGATGGCCTCCAAAAAAGGGTGAAAGTAAACATGCACAGCAGCATGGTTCAAGATATGATCCAAGAAGACATAGAGGAATCTCCCTTAGGCAAGGATCGCCCAATATCAAGGAATTTTCGAATAATAGTGGAAGAAGCCTTTCGTCCAAAACATTAATATAATATCAGAGAAGATGTAAAACTAAAATATAATATTAGTTCCGATCCGAAGTATGACTTATCTTTCCCACTGAATAGCTTTTCTTAGAAAGTAATTGTTTGCTCTAGTAAGTACTGTTAAAAGTGAGCTCATATTGATATTCTATAAAGATATTTTTCTGCTAATTAAATTTATAATTGTTATGAACAAATTATTGGATAAATGTGCAACCACATCAGTTTTCTGCATAAGAAGGTGGTTAGTTGTGTCTTTAACAAAGAAATGAAGATCTAATATATGATTATAATTTATAATAACAAATGGTACAAAAATGCTCAAATAAAATGTTTTTTCGTGGAAAAAAATCATTTTTGCCATAAAACATTGTTTGAAAACAACAGATATTGACATTCAATTGATTTTTAAAGCTAGCAATGAAACTTTACGATTGCTATAGTTTTTGTTATTGTTATTTTGTTATAGTTGCGCATTTGTCTGATAAATTTTTATAACGATCCCCAAATTAATTAGCAGCAAATTATATTAATACAATACCAATTTTAGTTAACTTTTAAGAAGATTTGATGACAAAAGTAACTTTTTCGACATAAAAAGGCCTTTAATTGGATATAAGCAATTGAGTTTGTAGAATTTTAGCATTATTTTACAGTTTAGAATCATATCGGAAACAACTTAAACTTGGCTCAATAGAACGAGAAGTGGCATATAGATAAACAGCAAAGGTGCATAATGTTTTATACAATTGTTTGTAACAATATGAATTATTGACGTATAAATTACGTCGTATAGATGTATTCTTTAAAAATGAAACTAATGATTATTTATATAATTT
>CAKNWT010331003.1:0-14183 GCA_932066315.1 Andricus coriarius | reverse complement strand
CCAGTTTCACCACAATTCTGTTTGTTAGTTGAGTTTCACGATTATATTTGAAGATTACCTGCAAATTCTCAAGAAATGACAGACCATTTTTTCAAAATGTAAATTTTCTCAAAAGTCACATAAAAGTTTACTCATCTATAAAAGTTGTACAAAAAATAACTTTTGCTCTCTTGTGATCAGAAAGTGTTTAAAAATATTGCAAGAAATAAATAAAAAGGTGAGGCTTTGCTGAAAATCTTCGTTTCATGTTTTCAAAAGTCGTGGAAAAAAAGTATAAGGGAATATAGCCATCACACGGTCGCTGTGGACAGAGGATATTGGCAATTATTTGAATAACCAGTGGAGCGATTTGTTTTGAACTTTAGGGATGAATGAAATATATGCAAAGTCAGAGAAAAATTTGTCTTGAAACAAAACCATCGTCCTCATGCGTGTATTGTTTAAGCCGCATAAATATTTTTCTTTTTACACAAACAGAATTATTTGGCTGGAATATTAGATGAAGTTTGCTGCAAACGAATAAGGTTTGCTGTAAAAGGGGTAGAAGAATTCTTGTTGAATCAAATAAAAATCCGCTCTACCTTAAATTTAAGAGGAAATCCCATTTGTTTCAAGAGACATCCTTTTGACACAAAACAAAATTTCTCTGAGTGAACAAACTACCCCCATAAGCTTGCTCCTTGACTTTACTAAGTATTTGCACAGAAATAGGCAGTTTTAAAAATATGTATACTTGTGATAAATATTACTAAGGCTCTCAACTAGAACATCCTATGGTAAATATTCTTTCAAATTGCATATATAAATGAATATAAATACTTTGCTTATAAGCGGCATTTGGTCAACACTAGGTAGAGTACAGTGAGTCGAGCAATTCGTAACGAGTATTTAATAATAATAATAGGAGTTAGATTGCGATTGCTAAGTAACATTAAGACCCATTTTAGAAACCGCGTATTCTGATTTTTCATCGTTTATGGAACGTAAACTGGGTACTAAATTCGTTATTTTATAACATTTTTACATAAATCGACTAGTCTAAGTACTTTTTCTTTCTAGAAATAATAACAATTTGTTTCCTTACCAAAACGTTAAATTTGTATAATCAAATGTACAAAATCCTTTGTATCACCTTTCTATCATGTAGATAAGTTTATAACCTTTAGATTTAGATTATTCAACGTCATGAAATACGAAAAATTCGGACATAATAATAATACTTTTAATATTACTCGACCCACTGATAGCCGCGCACTCTCCCCTACAGAAGATTTTCTGAAAAGTGTCACCTTGTTTATTTTTCCCATATCTGTTTATAGTTTCGGCTTAGATCAGGAAGACATACTTTACTACTTTATTTTTTTTGGAATCAATTGAAATAGCAAGAATTTCTACTTCGAATAAAAAAAATACGAATACCTATACTCGATCGGAAAATACTGCATTTAAGAACATTTCTGTCAATTTAAGAATTAACAGGTAATCTTCAAATAATTGTAACAAGTAAAAAAAGAATTTTTTATCAAACTGTGAAATACTTGTTCGTTTATTTTCACCACATAATAATATATTCAAATACCAAATCATTCTGACAACCTTATAGTGTCGGCGGAGGAGGGTGGTTGCGCTAATCTCCGTCGTGAGCCATAGCTTAGTTGCGCCAAGACTCTTCAAGGAACGGATTAGGAGGATTAGAAGCTGAACGATGGGGGGTCTCTTTTAATATAGACTGAGGTGTTAAATTAAGGAGCGAAATACAAGCCTCTTATTGGGAAAAGGGAAAAAATAATACAGATACATAATAATATAAGAATATTTGTGTTGGTCCATACAAATAATTTTTTATTCTATGTATAACCAATATATAATTTTAACAAAGCTTATGAGAATCTATCTCAAAAAAATTCCTATCACAGTGCAAGAACTTCAAGTTGTAACAAAGTAAGTGGAAAAAATTTCAATATTCTTTGCGGTAAAAACATTATTTTTGTAAATATATGAAACATACACTCGTACGCTCGTAATCTGTTGCGATACTGTGGAAAAATAGGTTTAAAATGAGCTTAAGAGTAGTACAAAATGTTGATTATTTCGGATATTATCTCAAATTCAAGAAAACTTTGAAATTTACACTACTTTTTGCAGTATCTATTAAAAAAATAGTCAAATTGACTTCACCTTAAGGAATGTTGCTAACATTTTGATTATATTATTTTGGCACGGGAAGAAAACCGTAACTCCTTTTGGGCAATTGCATCAGTGTGGAATTCAAAAATGTTGCAATTCTGACAGATTTTGGATTTTCTTATTTTATACATTAAGCATTTAGTTTTTAAGAGATTTATGAGGGACGATTTTTTCATTTGTGTTTGTTTAAATATTTGTGTTAATTCAAATGCAAATAGCGAAAAAAGTCGATTTTTTGCGTTTATTTTTTATTTTTGTGGAAACATTTTTCCTATCTCAACATCGCTTGGTTGGATGCGCGGGTGTTTATATGTGAATACAATTATCCTCCAGTAAAGTTAATTGTTATAAATAAAGTAAATTAACAAACAGTCTATATTATGAATGTTTCATTTTCAGAGTAGATTTTTGCATTTAAATTATTTGTTTATATCGACAAAATGATACTCGATCATGAGAATTTGTCATCCGATATTTTAAATTAATTTACCAACAAATTCTTTAAATAATATTATTTTGTTAATGAGAATATGTTCATAAAATTCATTTATTATCAAATTAACATCGCGAAACATACGTTTGTTTATAGAATTTGTAAGAAAATTATTTAAAAATATGGGATGGCAAATTTTATCACTAAACATCACTGATGACATCATTTGAGGCAAATGAAGAGAAAAAACGATTTCTTTCTACCTTCAAATGTCCACACTAGGCATTTATTTATATAATCTGTCTATAAAGTTATTTAAAAAACGATTTCTTTCTACCTGCAAATGTCCACACTAGGCATTTATTCATATAATCTATTTATAAAGTTAATACAAAATATCGAACCACAAATTTTTATGATCGAGTATCATATTGTCGATAAAAGCAAGTAATTCAAACGCAAAAATGTACTATGGAAACGAAAAATTCATAATGTAGATTGTTTATTAATTTAATTTACTTATAAAAATGAACTTAACCAAAAAAGGTTTTTTTCGCTTTTAAATATCCCTGCGCATGCAGTCCAACGATGCTTAACATAGGAAAAAAATTTCCACGAAATAAAAAAAAAAACGAAAAAATCGACTTTTTCGCTGTTTGAATTAACACAAACGTTTAAACAAACAAAACTTCAAAAATCGGGCCATCCAAATCTCCTAGAAACCGGATGCTTTATTTTAAAAAAATAAATAAATAACAAATCGGTCAAGACTTGCCTTCTACAAGTTAAGTTATTTTGAACCTCGTTTTTTTATATAATCCCGCTGTGCGGCGCGCATGAAAAAATGTTCAAAATAATATAATGGCTTATATTTTTACCCGATTGGAGAGTTTTTTTTCAACAAAAGCCAAATTAGTTCTTAAGAGATCACTCAGGCTTTCGAATTAAAACAGTTCAATTTTTACCGTCAAAATCTGTAAATTGTTTACTTTTGAACATATTCAGAATAGTCTTGTAAAATAAATTATTTTTCGATATCTAATACCCGAAATACAGTTCAATTTTAAAAATAATTAATTAATTTATACATATTTACAGTTGATCTACATTTAAAAGAAAGTTGAAATCGAACTTATTTTAAATTTCAGTATATCGATATGAAATTCGTGACATATCAAGTGATTGGATAGATCTTCCTTCTAAAAATTTGTAAAATTCCCAGTAAAAAAAAATCAATTCAATGTCATTTACCGGGTTTTTCCAGCCTGAAAAAAGGTTCGGTCTATTTTTAAAAACCTTGATATAATTTATAGAAAAAATGTCAAACTATTGCGATCAAGATACGAGTGAAATTATTTTGATACCGGATCCACTGAATTTAAATTAACTGTTTAAGATTCTGCGGTCGTACGCACCTTATACGAAATCACCTGGCACCACAAGAAGGCCCATGGCACGGTACTTTCTAGTGATTTGCCAAAAATGAGTTTGGTAGCAAAACAAACACACCACGTTTACAGTACAAATCTGCGTTATGTACAAACAAATTGAAAATTCAATTACAACTCTAATTATTATTAAAAAAAAATTAATACTCTGCTAATTAATTATCTTGGTAGTTATAAGTTCTACATGCACATATAGCAGCGAAATATTTATCTTCTAAATTGTATAGATTTTGCATTCGGAGGTATATTTTCATTCAGGCGAACTTAATGTAAAACGCAATTTCTGTTTTTATTTAATTTAAGGGATCTTTTACATGTCCAACCAAGCTCAAAATCACCTAATTTTTCTTAATAATTGTTCATTTAAATCCAATTACTCACATATTTGTATTTTTCCTTCCATTATAGACAATATTTTTCATTTTTGTTCGATTTTAATTAACAGTACTTCATTCTATTTCTTGAATGATTCTTTATGTTTTCAAGGAAATTATTTTATGTATTTAGAAAATGTATACGTACAGTTATTCTTAGCTACTTATTTTGCGAATTATACAATGTGTTCTAAACAGTATTCAATAAAAAAAGGAACGAATATAATTATAATGAATCATTTAAGGAATAAAATAAGTTACTGCAAACTAAAATTGAATGAAAATTACGGCTTTTGTTAAAAATGGAAGAGAAAACACAAATATGCAAATAACTATGTTTCAGATCAACAATGACGAGCGCAGCTAATTTTTTATTAAATATGGTTAGATCTTTTTTCTTCTATTATTTGTGAAAAGATTATGCATACGAATTTCAAAATTCCATAATTAATTTCAAGGCCCCTTCAACAAAAATGCTACCACCTAGAATATGCCTTTTTTTACCCTTCAGGGTGAAAGGGGACTACTGGAAATGGGATATGGTTGTATTTTCTTTTTTTACACAATGAAAAGAAAAGTTTATGGAATTGGGATATTGTTTGTATTCTCACTTTTCACATAATAAATAGAAAATCTACTGGAAAAGGGATAGGGCTGTGTTTTCATTCACGCCTGCCTTTTTTTCCATGACTAAACATGTGACATGGTTGTATTTTCACTTTTCAGATAATAAAAAGAACGGCTACTGGAAAAGGGGTAGAGCTATGTTTCCACTCACGCCTGCCCTTTTTTCCATTACTAAAAATGTGATATGGTTGTATTTTCACTTTTTACGTAATAAAAAGAAAGGTTACTGTAAATAGCATATTGTTGTATTTTCACTTTTTACATAGTGAAAAGAAAGGCTACTGGAATAGGAGTAAGGGTGTATTAGGCTACTGGAAACGGAGCAGAGCTGCGTTTTCATTCACGCCTGCCCTTTTTTCCATCACTAAAAATGTGATATGGTTGTATTTTCACTTTTTTCATAAGGAAATGAAAGGTTATAGAAAATGGGATATGGTTATAATTTCACTTTTCGCATAATGAAAAGAAAGGCTATTGGAAAAGGGGTGCAAGGGCTTATAAGGCTACTAGAAAAGGGATAGAGCTGTATTTCCACTCACGCCTACCCTTTTTTACATTAATAAAAATGTGATATCGTTGTATTTTCACTTTTCACATAATGAATAGAAAGGTTACTGAAAATGGGATATCGTTGTATTTTCACTTTTCACCGAACGAAAAGAAAGACTACTGAAAGAGGGTTAAAGGTGTGTCAAAACGCGCTACTCCCGGGCCCCTACAATACTTCTTTCTGCATTTTTAAATTAAGCAAGTAGTTTTTTCTTAGTTTTAACCTTGAAAATGGCTTTTTCGGGTAATTTTGGCCGCTTTCCTAATCAGAGCATGAAATTATGTTTGTTTCTCACTAACAGCAAATTAAATCAGCGACTATTTTATTTAAATTTTAGAGCGTTCGTAAGTCGTTAAGTAGTTTGGTAGTACGGAGACTTTGCAGAGCCTTATTCAAAGTAAATAAAACTGCTGTTATTTAAATTTTCATAGCAATGTCAGTTCAGCGTTTATGCCTTTCCACCAAAAAATTTAAATACTAATTTATATGCCAATTATGGTTAACGCGCAATTTAATTTTTGTATTACACCTTATAAATAAACTTGACTTCGCCTCATTTGAAATCTAATTGCGATTAGCATAAGTGTCTCAATATCGCACTTGTAGATATAAATGCTTGAGCGATCTCACGTGAAAGGTGTATATGAACAGGTATCAGAGGAAGTCAGCCTTAGAGAAACCTATTAATTCTGATCTAGACATGTCAAAAACGTGTGCAGGTTTCAGTAAAATTTTTGTTGTGTATGCTGCTTCCTCATAAACGAATTCTGTAATTTTCCAACTTCACTTTTTGAGATATTTTTCCCTAAATGATTTTAATCATCATATATGCGAGCCCATAGAGTTTTATCAAAAGTTTTTTTATTGTAATATTTATAATCATTTTAATTCAATTACTCTTTGAAATCATTTTAATACTAATGAATATATTTTTCTATGAATTTCATATCCCACATACATTTCTTAATTTTTATAAAATTATCAATTTTTGAGGATAATGCGAAGAAAATAATAAAAAATTAATTTATGTTATGTTAGTAAAAAACGTGATCTTTTTATCAATTTTTACAACATTTATTCAACTCAACAAACAACCGGCTTTACGAAAAAATAAACAATTTCACATTCTTCATAAAAACAGTTGGAGGACATCGTATTCATCGATAGCGAGTATCCTATAGACGTTTTAGTGGAACCAACTCGGTATTTCTATAGTAAATATTTTTCACATGACTATGATGACGCAATTTTTTTTTGCTGGATGAGTAAATATTCGGTGCTAATTAAATATTCAGCTATTCGTAGATAAGCAGCGTAACACCCATCTAATTCAAAAGTCTCTTAACATTAACAGCCATGCGATTTTTAATCTTTGTCTTTCATTGCCACTTTATTCACAGTAGGTAATATGTACAAAAACTGACTGACAAAACATCAAAAAACGTCTTACTTTGATTACAGATTAACTTTAGTGAACTTTTTTCCATGTATAAGTCTAATCCTTTTTCTTCCGATTTGAGAGTTTTCAAATTTTTAATTGAGCCAATTTTTTAACTTATTAAAACAAGATTTTTCTATAATTTACAGTGAGGTAATGCTTAGGTAACCACAATAACATTTTCAAAAGGAAAATATATCATTTTTTTTTTAAATAAAAACTGTTTAGGGAATTTATTTTCTGATCGCAACAAGTCCCAAATACCGAAAATATAAATATTATTATGAAGATTAATATTAATATTAATTAGTTCGACAAGTAATTATTTCTATAATATTAGGTAACTATGTATAATATATATATATATATATATATATATATATATATAATATATATAACTATTATAGCAAAATTAGCTAAAACTGCTAGATGTTTGGGTAACACAGCTAGAAATTAGAAGACGAAATCCAGCTAAACTTCTAGCTGGGACAGCTAAACCATTTTTTCAGTGGAGCATGGTGTACTTTGCAGGCTTTGCAGTTCGTATTTTACGGCTGTTATCCTTACATAGCGACCACGAGCGTTCTAGGTGTCAATAGTCGCTCCTGGATGCTTACTTAGAGCTATCATCTGCCACTTCATAGGTTTTTATCAGCCTGCTTCCTGATTATCTAGAAAGTTCCTTACAATGCGACAGGTGTTTAATAAAATCGCCTTCTGAGATGCTGCCAGTACCCTAATGACTTCTAAATATTCAAGGTGTTCAGTGCATCTTGCGTGTACATTGCCTGTAGCCGAAATCACAATAGGATAAATAAATGTTTCACATTCTTCCATATTATGTTTACTTCATGCCTTAGCTGGCTATACTTATGGATCTTGATTGTATACGTAGGTTGCCTGTAAATTCCGGTTAAGTGGACAAGCCATGTCGATGATGTAGATTCTTCCACCTTTTCTCTTATGCATCGCGATGTCGGGTCGATTGGCTCAGATATAATGATCCGTCTGGATAGTAACATCCCAATATAAGATGTAATCTTCGTTTTCTAAAACGGGCACTGGAATGTATCTATAGAAAGGCACTCATTCTATTAAGAGTCTTATAGGTTTAGGGAAAGTGGTTGATGTATAATACCCGCTACATGATTATTTCTGTGCGTATATTCTCAATGAGTCATTACGCGCCAACCATCAATAATGTTCTCGATGGATTCTTTGGTATCTCCGCATATTCGGTACCGATCAACCACGTCTTGATGTAATACGTGTTTGCAACGAGCTGGCAGCCCTGTCCTGAATCGCAATGATAAATCCTTGCCTTGCGGGAAACAGGACGCCCTTTTTCATCCAAATATTGAATTCATTTCATGTTGATCTAACGTTTTGAGGTTGTCGCCGTGGATGACTTTTTGTCTTCATTGCGTTTCTAATTCCTCTATGGCTTCTGCCATGCTACTCAAGGCCTCTTCTGATGACAAATTCAAGGGCACATAATCTAGATTCGCTTTACAGATGGCGTTGTAAAGCGCAACATCTCGCTTGCTGCTAAAATAGTCTCGCAAATGTTTAACTTAAGTCTTACAGAGTTTATTGCCATCTACAATACTCCTACCCCCTCTATGTTGTGGTGGAACTATCCTTTAATCAAATTTCTAACGCTAGTCAAACCATCCTCAGCAGACACAGTTGATGTTCCACTATTTAACGTTTGACGCAGATGTGCTTGCTGGCCATCTGTTTGACTGGTAACCACCTGACCATGTCTGAATGGTCTCTTTCCTCTTCGTTCTCTGTCTGTCTGACATGGGAGTAAGCTTCCCTCCGATGACATTAATCTGTTTCCTTTCCATGTTCAAGAGTTCATTAGTTCTCTTGGTACATGTACCAGCAATGAACATCTTAGAATGCACCATTTGTTGGTTCCCTTCCAATATCTAGCATGCTCCTCCAAGAGCCAACGTCGATGCATACGAGATACCGCAGTAGGGTTCTGGGCCAATCAGGGGATGTGAAGCTCTCGTCTCAGTCAGTGCATCTGCTTTCTCATTACCTTCAATACCTTCATGGCCGGGAACCCAGACCAGACTGACCCACATTTACCGGCAGCCTTAAGAAGATCTTGAAGGCAACTCCAGACTGTTCTGGAAGTAAACTTTTAGATGTAAGAGCCTTAAACGCTGCTTGACTGTCAGAACAAAATGTAAATGTGCTGGCCTACATAAACACGCTTACAAATTTCCTCCAGGCAAGCCTTAATAGATATTATTTCGGCCTGGAAAACTGTAAATATTCTTTCCTTCTACCTTCATAATGCTATTCTTCTCTTTTAGGGAATATGACCTTGAAGGATTTCAAGAAGGATAATTTCCTGAACATAACATCAGTTTACATAGCGGAAATATTATCCACGCATACCATGCGCTTACTGATATCATGTAGATCTGTCACCTCAACATCACTGAGATTGTCCCCTATACTAGGAGTCTATAGATTTACGATGCTATAATAAAAAATTCTTAAATAATTGTACAATTGTTATCACACACAACCACGCAGTTATCATATGAACTAATTTGGAACAGTAGAAAAATGTGCTTTATAGTGACAATTTGTGCATTTAATACCTCTTTACTACAGGCAATACTATTAAGATGTCACATTTTGCCGAAAAATCGTGTTTAAAACTTTACACTACCGTGTTCCTCACAAGCCGTGATAGTGACAGTAGTCATTACGGTGCCTTGTTCGTTAATTAGAATGTGGAAATATTTTCCATTCAGAAATGCAACAATATATAGCATAGTATACAATAAAAGAAAAAACGTAAACAGACAAGGGAATGAGAACGTTGCACATGCGGCAGAACCTGACCAGCATATCTTAGGATATTACTATACTTATAAAACTGCAGCCAAAACACTCGGTTTCATGTATGCTCGCGTGTATAAATGATCAAGACCGTCCCAGTCTCTTGCCTTTATTAACTGGTTTTGCCGTTATTTTGCATAAGCTGCTGAACTGGATTGCTCCATTGACTTGCTTACCTTGCCAGGGTAGCCCCATGATTTCGCCTATTATTGCCAGGACAGCGTCATTTTGTTGCCCTTAATAGCTGAACCGGGCTCTCCAGCATTTCCAGTGTTGTCAGTGATAGTGCTGATAACATTGTATTGAAAAATCGGCACCTAATCTTCAAGTTTCGAGCGGGACATTAGATTCGCTTGTGGTCATATTCTTCATGTTCAACCCCACCTATCTCGGAAACTTTTGATTCTTGGACTGGTGTCCATTGGGATTTTTTGATCAGGAGGCTTTGAACTATATTATATTGCAATGTCAGCCAATTTGACCAGGATCGGATTTTAATGTAAATTGTGCGGGGTCCTTTAGTCGAATTATAGCTCCGATTTATATCCAGGTCTGAATGGATTTTGCAAAGGATTTTGAGCTTGATCAGAAATTTTTAGTTAAGGGATTTCAAAAAAAAAATGTTACCTTGTTTATATGAGAAAAACTTTTTTCATATTCAAAATACAACAATACGATATCTGGTATAGATATCTAGTTCGCGTCTTCGAAACGCATCGATCGGCATATTGTTAAAACTTTTATGACCTACCAGTACTAGGGTGATATTTATTTTTTATTTTATTTTTTTATTCAAGTTGGCACCCCTATATATTATTCCTTTCGCTGAGAAAATGACCTCTGATTTTTTTCAGAATTAAAAAAAAATATTTAGAGGTCGCTCAAGGACATTTTAGGGCAAAAATGTTCATTCCTACTAAAATTGACGCTATTCATTGATTATTTATTTCTGGCGCGTATGGATTTTGTTCTTTACAATTCAATATTGCACAAAGATTTTTTTCAAATGTTTACAATAAAATTAAAAGGTCGCTCAAGCCCATTTTAGGGCAACAATGGTCATTCTTAATTAAATTGACGCTATTTTTTGATTATTCATTTCTGGCGTGTATGAATTGTGTTCTTCACAATTCAATATTTCACTCAGATTTTTTTCCGATGTTTACGATAAAATCAAAAGGTTGCTCAAGACCATTTTAGGGCAAAAATGGCCATTCATAATTAAATTAACGCTACTTATTGATTATTCATTTCTGGCACGTATGAATTGTGTTCTTTACAATTTAATATTGCACTGTAATTTTTTTTAGATGTTTACAATTAAATTAAAAGGTCGTTCAAGGCCATTTTAGGGAAGAAATAGCTATTCTTAATTAAATCGACGCTATTTATTGATTATATATTGCTGGCGTGCATGCATTTTGTTCTTTACAATAATTCAGTATTGCAGTTAGATTTTTTCCAGATTTTTACAATAACATTCAAAGGTCACTCAAGGCCAGTTTAGGGCAAACCTGGCAATTCTTAATTAAATTGACGCTATTTATTAATTATTTATTTCTGACGCGTATGAATTTTGTGCACTCAGATTTTTTTCAGATTTTCACAATGACATTCATAGGCGGCTCAAGGTCATTTTCTTAATAAAATGTTATTCGATTAAATGTTCTCTAGTTTTTTTTATGAAGAAACAGTGTCAATTTATTCATTTCGTCAAAAAAAAAGCCAATTTGTTGCTAACACTTGCATATTAGATGGCAGTTTATCGCCAACTAAGTTTTCCTTTTCTTTTCTAAAAGGTAAATCATTACCCCTTCTTCTGTCACTTATGATAATTAATTCTTCGTAATTACAATTTGACAACCGAACTTGATCATATGTGACGTGCACCGAAGAAAGGGGGCTTACTCTAAAAAATAGAAATAAAGGTTTTTACACCTTTCGACAGTTCTTGAGTTGCTCTTTTTATTGAAACCATCGAAGAAAATTTCCGAGCGTTATTATTGCTAATGATTAAGTTGTTAAGTACCCGAGAAATCGGGCTTTCGCTCGAGATCCCGTGAAACACCTTCCACCACTCACCACTACTTCTCCGCATCTCACCTACACCCCGTCCGTGAGCCGCGCCGCTATATGAGTGAGAATGTAGTGGTAAGTGGAGAGGGAAGATTTCGTCAGTCTTCCCTCTCTTTTAAAAGTTGGATCTATCGGGTCAACTTCGACCGCTCGCCCTGAAAAATCTCACTTTTCAGAGTAAGCCCCCTTTCATCGGCGCACGACACATATACTAATAAAGCTGCGATATCCTACTGTTCTTAGCGTTTTCTATTTTTAATTTAAAGGAACATTAAAAAGAAAAAACTATCATGGAAAACAAAAAAATGTTGAATGACCTTTTTTCGCAAAATGACCTTGAATGGACCTTAAAGTAATATAACACGCAGTTATTAAACCTTTTGACAAATTGTTTTGCCACAATAAATAAATTCACACACCATTTTTGCCCGAAAATGGCTTTGATCGACCTTTGAATGTTGTTGTAAAAAGCTGCAAAAAATCTATGTGCAATATTAAATTTTAAAGAACAAAATTCATACGCGCTAGAAATGAATAATCAAGAAATAGCGTCAACTTAATTAAGAATAGTCTTTTTTCCTCTAAAATGGTCTTGAGCGACCTTTGAATATCATTGTAAAAATCTGCTAAAAATCTGAGTGCAATATTGAATTATAAAGAACACAATTCATACGTGCCAGAAATAAATAGTCAATAAATAGCGTCAATTTAATTAAGAATGGCCATTTTCGCCGTAAAATGGTCTTGAGCGACCTTTGAATATCATTGTAAACACCTGAACAAAATTTGAGTGCAATATTGAATTGTAAAGAACACAATTCATATGCGCCAGAAATGAATAGTTGATGAACAGCGTCAACTCAATTAGGAGTGAGCATTTTTGCCCTAAAATGGTCTTGAACGACCTCTAAATATATTTTTTTAATTCTGAAACAAATTAGGGGTCAGTTTCTCGGCAAAAGGAAGAATTTGTAGAGGAGCCAAGTTGAATTAAAAAAAAAGGCAAAAAAAATCACACTGACCGCTACCGATTTATAAGGAATCAAAATAATAGTTAGATGACATATTTGCTGGTTTTTTACATGTGACAACTTAGCGACGTCCAAACTAAGCATCAAATCGCGCAGTTGTAACAAGAATAATATATGGAAGAAAAGGAGAAGGAAGAAAATTGCTGAGGATAAGTTTAGAATTTCGTTTTTTGGTTCAATAAAAAACTCACTGAAATAGTAATAATTTCTCTTCAGCTTGGTAATTGATGATCTTTTAATTAAAGTTTTGGCCTCTATCCGCGGCCCGAATAACAGTTTAAAATATATTTGTTGTGTTTTTTGAAAAATCAAATCAAAATTTATATCGATTATATTAAGTTTCAGCCCCTATCCGTGGTTGAAATGCACTATATTATTGATTGCAAAATTTATCAAATTTACAAACTTATAAACGAATTTTTTTTTTTTTAATATACATTATAATGAATTTAGATCAATTAAAATATATAAGGTAGGACTGATTCACATAGGCTTACTGACGAGTACAGTGAGCCAGTCCAGGACAAAACATAAAAAATCTAATTTAAATTTACTTAAAAATATATATCCCTTTTTTTATCTTTAAATTAATTGTGGAAAACAAAACAAATAAATATTATCGACCCTAATGCCAATAAAAAATCTTCTTTACATTTAATCAAAATAATGTTTTATTCTGTTCATATGATAAAAAAATTTCTGATATTCAAAATACAACAATACTATATGTACTAGATTTTTTCGCGTCTCCGAGATAACTGAAAGATTATATTTCAGCGAGGGCACTCATATTCACAGTACAATTTAATATTCATATATTTTGCAAATATGACTCAGTAGCACCCTATTCCACCTACTGAAAAAATACGAGGGTGGATTAAACATAAACGAGACTTTGTTTATAAAAGTATACTGGTAAGAAAGAAAAATACAAAGGAGAGCTATTATTTTTCCGGATAATCTCCCCTATTGGAAACACACTCTGACTAAATGATTGGAAGTTTCTCGATGCCCTCCTTATAAAAAGAAGAGGAGCGAGTCATGAGCCAATTGCGTCGTACGGAAAAATCCACCCCTACAATCAACGCTTCTTTCATGGGCCCAAACATGTGGTAGTCACATGGACTTGTGGTTGGGCTGTAGGCAGG
>CAKNWT010331001.1:0-18273 GCA_932066315.1 Andricus coriarius | reverse complement strand
TTTTTTTTTGATTTAATGTTCTTTATTTATTCGAAAAACAATAATCAATTATTTGTATAAATTAATTGCATGCTGTAACCGGGTTTGTCATTAGTTAACCCTTTCAACCCCTTTTAACTCTGGATAATGAAAAAACAACCCCTCATTGGGTGTGAAAAGTACTTCATACATAAGAACGGGATTGGAATAGCTTTCAACTATGTCTTTTATGTAGGTACGATCGCGTTGGTATATTAACGTGTAGTTTCTACGTCCAGTTTTCTTACATAGCACCATTTCAACCCCTAAAAATCCAAAAACAACCCCTATCAGGGGGTGAAATGTACACCGGTACTATAAAGGTAGGTAAAATAGTTTTCAATAGTTTTTCATCAAACAGTGACGTTTGACTCTTGAAGATCAAAAAACACAGAGAAATCGTAATCTTGTCCATCAGAAGCAATAGGTTTATGGAATAGGTTTAGCAATACAAATCCGATCAAGAGATAAACAAAGTCGTCGCTTAATGTGGCATTACGAGCAGGAACTGAAAGTAGCTTAAACTTTGACTTTAGGCGTCCGAAAACCTGCTCAATTATCCATCTTACATTTTTTTCAAATCCTGCTTTGTTTGCATCCTATTCTTCTTGGTCGTCGTGCCCAGGAGTAAATGAATTTAGGTGTTTGTCTTGGAGATATGGTAACACGTCGCTAAAACCTCTGTCTACTATTATGAAATGACCCTCATGAATAGTCTTAATTTCTTCTTCACATCGATCGAAACATTCCTTTAAACTGATGGCACCATTATGTGTGGCATCATAAGGCCCAAAAACCAGAAAGTACATAACCATCTGGAGCACACCCGGCTACAGGTTTTACAAGTGGCATTTTTTTTGTTCACTCCACATTTGTTTTTGTCCCGCAACAAAAATTGATTTTTGTGTTAAACGATAACCACCATCAAATATAACAGCACCTTTGTCAACTGGGATATTGAATATTTTCTTAGCTATTGTTGTATTATGATCAATGATTGTTGTCCTGTCATTCCAATTCAAAAAATATGGAACGAGATTGATAAGCAAATTATTTCTTGCAGAAGCCAAATAATTACTTATTGTTTGAGCACAGGATCCAAGCCATCAACCTATGTGTTTATTAGAAAGAGCAGTTCTCATTTTACAAAGCAGGATCGCAACCTGCTTAGGTTTAGAGTATCATCTATTGAGTCGAGCTTTTCAATATCAAAAATGCTTTGAACATTTTTTTTATTCTCGTGATAATATTGAAACATAAGATTGCTTACTTCTACTTGTTCGTCAGCAGGAACTTCTGTAGATATTTGCTTAACTAATGGCCAATAGTTATCTAATTCCAAATGATTACGGCATATACGTACGTCAAGAAAAGTTAAGAATTTATATTTTATGAGGTGTAAACACCTCAATGTTTTAGGAATATTTACTAACTGTAAGTTATCCGTACGTTCACAGTCAAATGTAGAGTAATGATGAGAATTCCGTCCTTTTCTCTAAAACAATACATCTGGTTCAAAATTCAGTTCATTATTTTCCTTAACAGTTTGATCAACAATGAAGTTTGGATCTGAGTGCTCATTATGTTCTTCCACAGGTTGGTCAGCAATAGGCATTCTACGAATTTGATCGTAACATAACTTACATATTTTACTGGCAGGCGGTGTTGATTTGAGCGCCTCTAGTTGATGCTTTCTTGAATTTTCTCCAGATTTTAAATAATTAATGTTCACAAGTCCGATATTATGAATGTCATAGAACTTGTCCCATTTATTATTCTTAAAAAACTGACAACTCAAGCAAGATAGAGACCTGGCCATTGTGAAACAGGAAAGAAAATGTCTATCTTTTTAAGTAAGAACCACAAAATGAGCAAGATCGTAGACTATTATGAAAAATATGACATATTTCATAAATATTCACCGTCAAGAGAAAATATATTTTCTATTAGTATGTGCAAGTCTAATCAAAATAATGCAGTGGAATATCTAACCTAGAGAAGGCACGTATCCACTGCTTTTTAATATATTTTTAAACGTAGAAAAAAGAGCGAGTGATTTTTTTCACGCCAGTGATTAGATATATGGAAAATATATTTTATTCCATACACAATTTACCAAACGCCCTCACTTACAAATGGAAATAAATACCTTATAAAAATACGAAGAAATATTTTTTATTAGTATGTGGGATCGAAACCAATGTAAGTAGAGTGCTGAATCTAGAGAACCTATAGATCCAATGCTCTATGGCTATGTGATCGTCATCTGTTACTCAGCTTCACATAACATACACAAAACAATTGAAAGTTTGTGAAACTTGTATTCAATTACACTGAATGCTATGATATCTTGTGCAATTACAATACAAGCACAAGTTTACTGCCTTCATATTCTTGAAATCTTGAATCAAATGATACCTAAGCATCACCTACAGAATGTCTTATATGAAATACAGAAACATATGACAGTCTATTTGATCGTCTTCTGTTTTGCAGCTTCACACCACAGCAAAAAATTAAAAGGCTGTGTAATTTTGGTCTGTTTTCCTGATTTAGTCACACACGCAGCGCTAGCCAGTGCTACAAAGGACAAGTGCTCCCAATTCGGCTCCCCAACTGCAGTCTCATTGGCTGTAAATGGCGCGCAGTTTTGAAACTATTACATGTGTAAATCAATTTTTTATAATAAATGATCATTGTGGAAATAATAAAAATTTATTTTCAGATCACAAAATAGTCTGTTAGAGTGCAGGTTGAAATAATTATTTCATTGTTCTCTTTACGAATAAATTATTGATATATTTTTTCACCAATGTAAATGTTAAATCATTCATAATATTTTTTTTGTACTTTATGATTATTAAATATTGTGAAAAATTGATTTGCATATTTAATCATATTAAATAAGCGCGCGATCAACATCCAATGAGGCTGCTGGTGCGATGCATGCGCAGTGAGGTTGGGGCGCCAAATTGGGAGCATTGCAAATGACTTCTCTCGGTTAGATATTCCACTGCATTAAATTGATTGGAGTTACACATTCTTGATTTAAATGTATCAAACCTGAAATGCTTGAAATTGCTTCTACTCTATCTTCCAGTGGTGAATAATTTTCGTCGGTAGAGTACTCGTCGAGTTTATCCCCTGGCAGTTGATAATACTCGAAAGGGATAAGTCCCTGAGGGTAGTTTTCAACTTCGAGATCCTCTTCAGTGGTATTTATGGCATAAATGTGACAAATTACATTGAAATTCTCATCTATGACTTCTGCAATTACCAACCCTTTTCTTAATTTTACTGAAGAAAAATATCCTTCCTTTTTTTATTGATTATCCCTACTGGAATCATTTGTCGCGACCTTCCTTTCATTTAAACTTTTCCTAGCGCCGTTCCTTTATAATCAAGTATTTGATCTTGCGCTGTTTTTGATTTAGTATCAACAGCATGAGAAAATGAGATTGCTACTTTTTCCTGACGGATTTATTCTTGTCCTAGGAGTCCGTCAGGAAATTCTAATCGGCGTAATCCCCGCTATATATATTGCTTCATCTTCGGTAATTACAACTATTCATTTAAGGAGTTTAATTATATGATATTAATGTGGGATATAAGTGTCGAATAAAAATCAGGCTTTCTTTTTTATGAAATCTGAAGATGGAAACACTAATACTGGGGATTCTGGACTAAGTTTTGTGTTTAAGATTTTTCTCGTGTCATCAAAATTCGAACGCTCGTTTGACGCTCTTCCTTTGTTTTACCCATGCCTACGTCCGAATGGCAAGCAGAGTTATAGTTAAAAGCTTCCCTATTCGTGGAAACAGGAGACATTGATTGCAATTAGGATATATCGTGCACATAATACGTAACGCGCTTTTCTTTTGTTTATATCGTTGTATCCCTTTTGGCTTCATGGCAATTTTATTCTCGTCTTTATATAAACAAAAGAAAAACGCGTTACGTATTATATGCATGACCCCTAAGTCATGTAAGGCATCTAGCTCTTCTAAGGTAGACCTCGTTTGAAGGCCTCGAGGGCACAATCTTCAAGAGCCGCTCAAGATCTTGATTTTAGGAGAATGACTCCGTTGAAAAATTGACTAACAATTTCTTCTCGATTCATTCGAATAGTCCAAATTTCATGTAAATGCTATGAATAGGTTTTACGGGATGCAAATAGCTGTTTTAGATCTATAGTTCATTCATCAGGAGTCCTACAGCATTTCAAAGTAAGGCGGAACTGATGATTTCCTGTTCATAAGGTCTTGGATAAAATTTCTAGTGGGCATGTTTTTGCCATCATAGCTGGGGATGTTTACAACCACTTGTTGTGTGGAAAAACACTCTGCCATGGATGTCATCATGGCTTCACTGAGTGTACGATTTATATCGCCAGTGAATTAAGTTTGATTGGGATCCTCAGGCATTCTGTGATATATTTGTTTATAAATGGGGGTATATTATACTTAGAAAATTCAAAAGGGACCACAACCGTTATTTTGTTTCTATCCATTGCAAGTTTAAGGCCAGAAGTTGCTTTAAGTGAAGCTGAAAGTGTACTATGCCTACCACGTAATCCAGATTGCATTGGGTCCATTAATTGGCTTCTTTTAATGTGTACAGTAAGTTGCTGATGGACAATGCATTCAAATGGTTTAGACAAGGCACATAGGATGGATATAGGACGGATATCTTTAAGAAAGGTTAGGTTAGATATTTGAGAAACAGGGCGAATAATCGCCTCTTTCCAGGCAACAGGAGATATTTCCACCTGCAGAGATGCATTATAAATGTGAAACAGAATCGGGCTGACGACTGGTAAAGCAAGGCGAATAATTTTAATTGAAGTACCATCAGATCCTTGAGCAATTTATTTTACCTTGAAGAGCTTTTTAATTAGGGCTTCTTGCGATATGTCAGAAAAGCACAATTTAGTATCATCAAAAGTAGAGGAAACTGAGGACGCGGAGGGAGTGCTGTTTGTGAGCATTGTGAATTTTCAAGTAAAAGCTATCAAGTCGTCTTAAGAGAAGCCAGATGTTTTTATTTTCATTCCCGTTTTCAATAGAATTGTAATTATTTCGATTGTATGAATCCCGGATTTTGGTTTGTACTAACTTTCTCAATTTACGAAATTCGGCTTGAATAATACTTTTTTTTTCTTTCAGCGAATCTACGTTTCTCTCCCTTTTTTCATCAAATCTTCAATATGAGAAGTGTGGCCAAAGAGTGGTCTTCTTCTTTGCTTTAAGGGAATGGATATGCGAAAATTTGTCAAAGACTGAAGATAAAAATGTTGGCAGACAAATCAACTTTCTATTTCTATCCTTTTCAGTAAAAATGTTATTCCAGTCATAAGCAAAGAGATGCTTAAGAAATTAAGTCTCATTTATATTTGTAAGATTGCGTATGGACAGAGGAGTTGCAATAGAGGAGGAACTAAAGGAGAACTGGTATAGGATGCTGATAAGATCATGGTTTGAGAGGAATGACATTGAGTGTTGAGTAGAAGAAATCACCTTGTATAAATCATCAACAATCATCAAGCGAATCCATGTACTAGAATGCTCAGTGTGGTGGGTGGTGTCATTGGGAACTATAGATAACTACTGATTTTAAATTGTGAGTTAAACTGTTGGTAGTATTAAGATTTGTATTTAGGTCACCGATGAGTACATTGTTATTATAATTAGGTATAACGTCAAAAATGTCAGCTTCAAGTTACCTGTAGTAGGAGGCGTTAGGAGGTTTGTAAATTACACCCACCAATACACTGTCCTGACAATAAGATCATAAGATCCGCTCCCACCTGTACACCCCTTAAGCTGCCATGACTATAGAGACAGATCCCACCCCCTCTTCCCTCATCTGTATCTCTGCGGAAAAGTGTGTAATGGTCAAGTGGTATAAGGTTCAGAGGTATGTTAGACGTGAGCCACGTCCCGAACACGGCTATGATATAAACAGGATATAAAGTGATGTTTGAATTCAAGGCTATGGGCAGGTAAAGGCCTTAAAAGCTAAAGTAAAAGAGAATAATAACAAACAAAATCCAGTTCACTTGATTACGTTTGTAAACAGGGAATAAGGTACATAACAACGTAAAAATTAGAAAAGCAATAAGCATCATAAAGCTCATGATGTATAAAACAAGTATAAAAAAGGTCAATTTGTAGAGGCAGTGCGAGGCTGTTCTCTATCGTTATCTATACTTGTATCTAGAGACAATGAACATAGTCATTCTAATATTTGCTTGCATGGCTTGGCTTCTTACCAGTAAGTTTACCTAGCATTATATTATCAATAAGAGGCACTCCATATATTTAAAATATAGTATGAAATTCATAATCAAATGGTTTGTATTTGAAGACATTTTTTATTTAAAATTTTCATCAAGTGCCACGTCTCGAGATTTAAGTTTCGTAACATATGGAAACAAAAAAGTGACGATTACACATTAAATTTATCTCACATTTGACTTATGCAACTATGCTCAATATAAAATTTTTTATAAAAATTTGTATTGAATTATTTTAAAATCAAAATTTTTATTTGGTGCCGTAAAATCTTGTAACACATTGGAATCAAATCATGAGGATTAATGGGCTGTTCTAGTAATAAAGGTTCAGCAATTAATACTATCTAGTAGTATCTTTTTGCCCAAGTACTTATCTACTATCAATTATTTTTTCGTTGCACACCAATTTCATAACTTTTTTTTTACAGTAGTCAGTGCATCTGATAATGGACTTAACCGTTCACCATTCGAAGGTTTTGTTGTGCAACATCTTGCATATCGCCCCTCTGATATTATTCAGGATGGTGACACCATCACTGTACAAAAAGTGATAGGTGGCAAACGTGTACCTGGAGATGTTGTTAAAGGATTTTTGCATCGTGTTGATTTTTCAAAACCTCTTCCTGACCTGTATCATCCTGACAGTCGTCAACATGGCGCCACTCTCATCATGATTGATTCATTCGATTGTATCTTTGTGCGTCTGATACCTGGCGATAAATATGTGGACAGTCAGCATAATCAGGGTGAAGCAACATACGACTGTAATATAGCAAGAGGTGGTAACAATTATTTGAAAGCCACACTTAAGCATCCTCGAGAACATACCGTGGATATAGGATTTCCTCGTATTTTCTTCGTAAATCATGCTGGCGTTTCATTCAAGGCAGGTTTGAATGAAGCAAATCCTGGGTTTCTTGCTCGCTGGTGGTATCGGACTATTTCGCGTTAAAAGTTGTCAAACCGTAGTAAATAAAAGATATGTTTAAAAAAAGTACATCGTTTTTCATTCTTCCAGTTTGAATCTGCGTATGCAAGATTGAACGTGTTTGCAGAAATTTCCTCTAATACTTAAAAACAAAATTTCAAACCAATTTGTGCAAACAAACTTCACATTCAGATCAAGAAACTGGTATTGAAATGCGGAAAGCAATCTTTGATTTGTATTCTATGGCTAATTGTGGAATACACCTAATATTAGAGATTCTGAATAAAATCGACAAAAGCCTCTTTTTTACATTCCTATCAGAGAAGATATTAGATTTGTGTGAAATTTGACCTCCCCACTCAAAGGACACAAGGTCCACTTGAAAAAGACCTACATTTTCACCAATTATTTTTTGAATGAAAACATAGTTTTCCTTAAAATGTACACATTTCGAGATTCCTTAAATAAAAAAAATCGGGTTAACGATAGTGTCTGTCGTTGTCGTATTTATACAGAATAATTATTATTAATAGACTACTCGGATTGGAGTGTGCTTTAGAATACTTTTTAAGGCTGGGAAAAAAAGGACGAGTTTGTTTGTTCCTTTATTTTGGATTAAAATTCAGAAAGTTAGAGCATTTTGAACATTTTTAGACAATTTTTTTCAATATTTAAGAATTACGTGGAGGCCTATTCATTGCACTCAGAAAGTAAAACGATTTATTCTCACGATTTTTTTTTTGTTGATAAAAACAAAATTCTCATAGTTATAGCATTTTTCAAAATAAAAA
Source organism: Andricus coriarius (assembly GCA_932066315.1). NCBI lineage: Eukaryota > Metazoa > Arthropoda > Insecta > Hymenoptera > Cynipidae > Andricus > Andricus coriarius. Next base: position 10,241 of record CAKNWT010331001.1, on the reverse strand, counting down.
AAAAAAAACGAAAATAAAAATTTTACGAAAATATTATAGTATTCATCAGCCCAGGCTAGATCATCTAACCTGCGCCAGATTAGAGTCTGAGCAGTCTAGTCTGGGCCTGTTTCAGAAATATTTTGTCGGGCATTACTAACAAAAGATTTACAAGAAAAAGCATAACGAATGTGACTTGGACTGATATGAATGAAGTTTTGCCAACATTATTTTTTCATCCCCAAATTTAAATCAGTTTGATCTGAAATTGATAATCAGAATCATATGAAACGTTTTGATATATCCCGGGGTAACTGCACAAAGTCAATATCAAAAATAGTAATATTCTTTGAATAAAATGTTTCTTTATTTAAATTGAAGAAAAATTTATTTCTAATGAAATGAACTTGTCTTAAAATTGAAGACGAAAGCTTTCCATTAATACCTCGGAAACTGAGTGGAGATAAAGAACAAAATGCCTTTCGTAACAATTAATGAAGGTTCTGTAAGTGATAAGTTATAATAAACATCTGAAAATTTCTTTAAAAATATATATTTAGTGCCAAGTTGCAAAAATGAAATCATGCAACATATAGCAACAAGAAAATGACAAAAATGCGTTAAATGACGATAGCACATTAAATTATTTTTAATCTTCAATTTGACTTCCTAACAATTGTTTTCAACATAAAATTCATGATAAAAATCTGTAATAAAATTTGTTTCATTTAATGCCACCTCGTGGGATCAAACATTGAAACATATGGGAATGTGAAAATGATGATAACACATTAAGTTATTCGCAATCTTACATTTGACTTTCATACAACTATTTTCAAAATGAAATTTATAATAAAAAATAGTATTAAATAATTTTTTTAATCGAAATTTGTATTTAGTTCCACGTTGCAAGGGGGGAAATTTACCACCGGCGCGGTACCGCGCCGGTGGTTCTGTACTGACTCGCAGTATTTGACCAGTACTGGGCTAGTACTGGGTCAGTACTGGGCCAGTTGGAAACCAGTATGACGTACTGGTATTTCTTCTCTATTACAACTGGCGCGGTACTGCGCCGGTCGTAAGCTTTGGCTAATATCCGACTTTTCCCCCTGGGCGATTCAAATATTGTAACATATGTAAAAAAAAATGACGATTACACATTAAATTACTCTTACTCTATAATTTGACTTCTATGCAATTATGTTTGACATAAAATTTATATAAAAATTTGTGTAAAAAAAATTTTTTTTACAAAATTTGCATTTAGTTCCACCTTACCAGACGAAAATTCTGAAACATATGGGAACGAGAAAATGACAGCCACGCGTTAAATTTATCTCAATCTTCGATTAGGCTTTCATACATTTCTGTTTAACGTAAAGAAAATATAACAAAACAAGTTTTTTATCTTGTAACATATAGTAACATAAAAATAACGATTACAATTTTAATTATTCTACATTCGAATTTTCACTTCCATACAATTAGTTTTAACATGAAATTTATAATAAAAATTTATTTGAAGAAGTTGTTTTATATTCAAATTCGCAGTTCGTTCCACCAAGCCGGATTACATTTTTGAACATATGGCAATGAAAAAATGACGGCGACATGTTTAATAATATTTATCCTTATCTTAGATTCGGCTTTAACACATTTCTGCCGATTCTAAAATTCATAATTAAACATTATTATGTAAAATATTTGTTCAAAAAAAATTCTCAGTTATTGGATTGGTCTCCCTTCGACAAAGCAAGCTATTTCTTCCTTTAAAAAATATATTTAGGTGGCGTAACCCCCATGAAGTTTGAGACGAATATATTTTTTTCATAGCAATCTGTGCATCTGGTGATGGACGTGGTGTTCGAGAACTGGAAAGTCCTATGAGAAATCTTAGAATTGTAACCAATCATTTTGTTGTTCATCCCGAAGACTTCATTGCTATGGCGAAAAGAATAGATAGCGAACTTGTACCTAAAGATGTTGTTGGAGGACATTTGAAACGTGCCGTCCAGAAGAGTCTAGAATATAGCACTGCTTTTGTTTTTATCGACGAAAGTAATGCTTTCTTTGTACATACGCAAGGCATCGACGGATATGACGACGTTAGGGTCAACTCGGATTATATCACATACGACTGTACGATAACAAGAAATAATAAAGTCACTTTCACTGGAACACTGGAACTTCCACCTGTTAGAGCACCTGCCATTCCTAGAGAAGTCCCTCAAATTGTATTTAAGAATCATCATGGCGTTACTTATAGGGGAAGATTAGAAAGAGCATCTCATGGGTAGTAGTAGAGTTGTTTGGTTCTTTCACTTCGGATCCACATGAATCGATTCACTAAGAAAATGGAATTCAATGATTCGATCTAGCATGAACTGAAATCAAAAGTGTTTGAAATTGTAATTATTTATTATTAATTATTATGTTAATATTAATCTTAATTATTATAATAATATTTAACATCAAAAGTTGTTAAACAATAATAAATAAAAAACATTTTTCAAAACAGTATTTTGTTTATCATTATCCCAGTTTGAATCTACGTATGTAAGTATGAACTTTACTGCAGAAATTTTCTCTGATACTTCTAAAAAAACAAAAATTTCCAATGAATTGGTGCACAAAGACTCAGCATTCAGTACGGGAAATCGGCGGTGAAGTTCGAAAAGTGATCTTTAAAAAATAATATTGAGGATCAACTCGATGCACCTAGTATTAAAGATTTCGAATAAAATTGACAAAAACAGTAATAATTATCTGTCTTGTTTGGATTAGAAATTATTATTGTTTACATGCGTACAAATTCGCTGACTGAAGAAATATCAAACCAAAATTATTTCATAGATACGAAATATTGAACTTGATTGTTTAAAACTACTTTTGTTAAATATACAAACGTATATGGCTTACCACGTCTTAAAGAATAAGTTCTCAAGAAAAAACGGAATTTTCAATAGTATAAAGAAATTGATTTTCAACTAAAATGATTTTTAAAAAAATTAATTTTCAACCAAAATTTTCAACGATCAACTGCTACCGAAAAATTGAAAAGCTCACAAAGTTGTCAGAAAACAAATCAATTTCCGAAAAAAATTAAAGATTTTGAACAAAATAGTTCACTCATCAATTAATCAAATGCATTTTAAACAAAATAATTCAACGTTTGGCTTCAAAATTCAACTATTTTTTTTTTTCATCTTTAATTGTTTTGTTAGGAAATTTAACCATTTGATTGAAAATTCATCTTTGTAGGTGAAAAACTTAACTTTTTGATATAAACATTTAAGTATTTTCTTTCAATTCCAATTATTTTGTTGAAAATTGAACTATTTTCTTAAGGAGTCACTTTTTTAATTGGTGAAAAATTCTACTGTTTGGTTGAACATTAAACCGTTTTTAAGGATGTCTCCTTATTGGTCGAATTGGACTATTTCTCATTGAAAATTAAAATATTGTTTGTCTGACATGTCACCTATATTATATTTTTTGCTGACAAGTCATCTTTTAGATTAACAATACATCATTTTTTGAAAGTCTTCAATACTTTCTTAAAAAGTTATTCTATCTGTTTAAGATTCATCTTCTTAGTTAAGGAATATAAATTGTTGAAAATCAGTTTTTGTTGTCATGAAATTTCATTTGTCTGAATTTATGAAAATTCTTCTTCTTGTGTGGAACTCAACTTTTTTTTAATAAAAATAAAAAATTTTGTAATCAAGGATGGACCGTGGGTGACAGGGCTGATTGGGCGCTAGGTAGGCACTGTATAGGTGTCGCTGTCGTTGGCTGGTAGGTGTCGAGGTGGTGCAGAACGGGCGCTAGGCAGGTGCTGGTTTGGCCTCGACGGTGGTATTGCCGAAGTCGGGACGGGCTCGGACTGGCAGGCTCCTGTTCTTTCGCTGTAGGAAAGCGTCAAGCTGCGTCATCGACTTCTCTTCCTGTCTTCTGCTGGACGGACGTGTCTGGTAGATCCTGGTGGCTCCACTCTAGAAGAGAAAATATTTATACGCCTAAAGCCGATCCATGGAGACTCTCACGGGCACCGGGCAGGTGCTAGGCAGGCGCGGGTCGGGCCACACGTCTTTCTTCGTTCGGAGCCACGCCGAGGGTCACCGACGGACAGTGTTGTTTGGTGGGCCACTGTTCCAGCTCGAAGGCGGAGGAGCGTCACGAGTTCAGTTCGATGATCTTTTTTTTCTCTCTAGGGACGAGAGCGGCGACGAGAAGACATGACAAGCCTAAGACGCTTAGCCGCAGGCGAGGGAGGAGAGAAAAGGAACTCGTCGGCGTACAGGACTAGGAGGTCTCTGTGCCGCGAGGAGTTGGGGCGGGAGCGAAAGCACGTGTAGGTTGATTAGTGGGTTGAGGAGCGGGGATGGAGAGGGTGTCTTTCAACCACTTGCCAGGAGTGGGTGGCATGTGTCCCTTGGGAGTCACTGGGACTACGAGGTCGAAAGGCTTCTGGGAGAGGGTGTTTCGAGGGGTAACCTGGACCTTCCTAGGCCGGAAAGGCTCTAGGTCGTAGTAACGCTTGGAAAAGTCCAAGCGGCCTGACGACGAAGAGGAAGGAGGAGAGGGGATTCACATGATCTTCACCCGGGAGCGAGGAGAGAGGATGGTGGGGGAGCTCACCAGGCAGATCGGATGAACGGAGGAAGAGGTTTTCGCCGGAGGAGGAGGGGAAGGTGCGGTAGCGACCGGGTTGGCAGGATCCCGGTTGGTTAGGAGGAGGAGGGCAGCCCGGAGACGGCGATTGCGGGTGCCTTTGCTGGTACGGGAGCGACGGGTTCTCCTACCACTAGGGCAAACCATATGAAGTAAAGAGAGAGAGAGAGTGCGGGGCGACAAGAGCAGACCGCGGAAAGGAAAGAGAGAGAGAGAGCGGGGTCAAGAAGGCAGACCGCCCTCAGAGAGAGGGAGAGAGAGAGAAAAGAGTTCGTATGGATCCACGAGGGCAGACTATATGAAGTAAAGAGAGAGAAAGAGAGTGCGGGGCCACAAGAGCATTCCGCGAAAAGAAAAATATAAAGAGGATGGTGGAGGATTGAGGATGGAGGAAGAGAAGAAGGTAGCAGTAAAAAGCTGCGCATTGATTTCAAGGTTTATTGGCGAATGCTGAAAAGTCCCGTGGATCTGACTAATTTGGTCGCAACCGGCTTTTATGGACGATAGGGGCGCTCTCGCGCGCCTCGCGCCATTTACATGTTATTTTCAAAGTTGAGTTACGATTTAAAAATACTTGTAATTAATATTTGTACATAATATTTTAGGAAAACAATCCCATCGATTTATATTTTAATCCTACGTCGGAGAATTTTGAAAATATATAAAAGTAAGAAAAATCATAAAATAACCGGTTTTGTTACTATATTTTATAACAATAGACGCAAATTACGTGAGTAAAGCGCTTAGTACGTGATCCTCAAATTTAGGCCTACTTACGTATAAACCATACCTGAGAAATCTTTCTTGATTGCAAATTTGAATTCGGTTAGAAAATTGTCTTTTTAATTTTAAAGTTTACCTCTTTTGTCAGAAATTCCATATATTTTGTTAAAAACGAAACTGTTTCGTTGAAATAAAATCCATAAAACATTTCAATTCTATTGTTTATAATATAGCCTGTGACAGGGTAAAATTCAACTCACCTGTCACTTCAAGTTGATAACCATATTAGATGTTTTTAAATTTAAATCCATCACGACCAAGAGCAGAAGTCACCTCGGCCGGGAGCACCCGTCATAGATTGTATATTTTGGTTATTTACTCCTCGAAGAATCTGCTTTCATGATACCTAACCTCCGCCTGTCAAACCGAGATCAACGACAACAACAGAACCTCCATGGTAACCAATTTCCATAGAAAATGGCGGACCCCGAACACACTGTCTGGTTAACATCGTGCCAGGCCGTCACCTTCTATTGGCCTTTCAACACCATGCCGCCGAGACGTTACGTCATGACAAACCCGTTATTAATGACTCTGTGGCAACCAGGGCTGAGTCGCAACGTCAAAGGATTGCCAGGGTTTCTGGCACGTGGGAATATTTATTTTGGAATGTATAACAACCACCAGTAACTATCCACTAACTACCTAACGATCACCATGTTTACCGCTTCCTGCAAGTCAACGCTGGGCCAGTCAGATTCTCACAAGACGCCGCCGTCTTCTGTCAACCTCTAACGCTATGTCACGGAGGCGTGACGTCACACGAGCAACCACGACTCTGGTGTTACTGAACTCAACTTATCAGTAACCAGAGACGCCAGTTGAGCGCCATATTACCAGGACATGTGACGTCACGATCCTCAATCTGTAATAAGAAATTCGGGAACCTGATGAATCTGAGCTCATTGGTCGTCGAACGGGCTATTGCACGAATATATCAACCAAGTAATGCAGCTATCATGGAGCACCTGTTACCGAATGTCAAATTGCGTATATCGTAAAACTCGGTAACCATGTACTTAGTTTCAGCTAGTAACAGTTTAGTTCACAGTCCCTCTACTAGGCGCGCGGTAGTTTATCTGTTTCGAACCTTAATTCCGATGTCATTTTTAGGATTTACCTCGGAATATTGGTCTTAAGAAATAATACTTCAAAATTGTCACCTGAATAGATTAATAGTTCTGAATAGTGATTAGTTTAGTTCGTAGAGTTCCCCGGTAGTTGCGCAGTGACTTAATGTTTGTGAACGCGCCTTCATGCGAGCACCCTTCGAGTTCACGGTCTTGGTGCGTCGCATGGATCTGTCACTTTCGTTCTTGGCCTTGGAGGAGCTACCCTAGCCATGTGGGCCGTAAAAATTATAATATTGGAGATCAAAGATTGGATATGGATATAATATTTTGGATCTTTCCGAAGTTTATTTTTGGGATTTTTATCGTAAATTCTACAAAGGATGTCAGAGGTAAATTTTTTTTTATTCTCGGTAAGCGACGCAATGGGGGATCCTAGCCAGGCTTCTGGGATTTGCTCTGGTCCAGCCATTGCCTCGCTTGACCTCTTCTTCCGAATGCTTTTCTTTTTTTTTACTTTTATGTGTAAAAGTCGAGTCAGTGCGCGGCGATTTCGCTGAAAATTCCTTTTGGTATTTGCTCCGGTTTTGCGTAGTGGCCACATGTGTTCAAGATTTTGTGCCGACGACCACGTGGTCGCAGTAGAACCGCTTTTGCGGGTTTTGAATTTTAATTGGTAGTTCACAAGTTGTTTTAGCTATATCTAATCTATCGGGAAAATCTATAAGAATGTTAACGCCTTAACATTTCGAATTTTCGATAATAAAATTACCGAAGCATAGTATTTTTCTTCATACGTATTTGGGCCGTTGTGATTTCAAGAACCATCCCTGAGATCGCATGTTCCTTTAGTTTCTTTTCTTTTAGGATTCAGGTAAAACGAAATGAACTTAACTTTAAAACTGCCGGGCCATCAATTGATTTATTCTTCCTTTTTCTTTTGTGTGATAACGGGCCTGGCTGGCGACCATAAGAACATTCAATCGATATACGTATACCCATGCATATAAGTATGTAAATACGTATATGCCTGAGTGTATCACACTTTACAAGGGGGAAACGCCATTCGTATATGAAGCTATAAACCACCTTTGTAAGCCTTTTTGGAGTAAAAAGTTAGTTTTTCAAAATGGCGGTTTTTTTTCTTTATATTAAAATTCATTCAATCAAAAGTGCGCCAAAATTTTCCATTTTTTTATTTTTGTTACTATTTTTTATTTTTTAAACAATTTTTTATATAATGATTTGGTAAATTTGGTTAATATTTAATATTTCTGTTTTTAAATTAATGAAAGTTTTAATATATTTATTGATGAAAATGGACTCAATAACTCTTCTGTCAGGAGTATTGTTTTCTCGAACTAAAATGTTGATGTTGTCAAGTTCAAAATCTAAATAATGATTTAATTCCCAAGCATGTTGTGATAAACCAGTATTTTGATTCCCTAGTTCACAATCTCTTTTATGCTCATATATACGAGTTTTTTTATCTCCTGCCAGTTTCCTCAATATAAATTTGGTTGCCACATTTACAATTTATCAGATATACAACTTCAGATAAATTTTCTTTGTATGGGATATCATCCACGTATCTTTTGGAAAGAATAGGAGTAAAACTTAAATCATCGAAGGCCTTTTTTCAAGATCCTCTATTACTAAATTTGCTACAACAGGAGGTCAACAATAATGGTTGGATTTGGTTAATTTTTCCCTCTTTTTCATTTGTTATTTTTTGGTCTCTAATGAGCCAAAAGTTTGGAAGTCTGGTTTTTAATTAGGAATCTTTTTCATTCTCTTTTTGTCTGAATTTTCTCCGAAGTTCTCTAAATTCTCCGAATACTTTGAATTTCGTGACGTTGATACATTTTCCGAAATTGTCTATATTCCTCTGAATCCGCTGAATTCTCATATTTGTTATAAATTCCCTGAATGTCACGAACACCACGAACTTCATGAATTGCTGGAATTCCTTCTATCTGTGGAATTCACCCGATTCGTGGAATTCTTTTAATGCGTGGAATTATTTTAACTCCAGGAATTTTCTTAAACAGGTGAAATTCATTTTATTAGTGAAATTCTTCTAATTTTCAAAATATATTGCATTTCGAAAATGCCTTACATTTGTGAAGTGTCTTAAATTCTTGGAATTCTGACAAGTCACGAAATTGGTGAAATTCGTGAAATTTGCTGTTGATTATATGTATAAGTTTCTCACTTCACTGCCACTTCACTTTCACTGACACATGAGAATGATTCGTATGGAAATCTTGATGGACCATCAAGCATACTTTAAAGAAAAGTGCGTGTCTGCTGTATTCCACGCACGGAAATCAAAGGAACTCTTGAATTGGTTTTCATAAATGTGAAAGTGGAAGCGGAGTGAGAAAATTACCTAATTGACCCTTGCATAAAAATGGAAATTTCAGTATCTTTAACGAATTAGGCAAAACAGGAATCCTTTTGCCCAAGTGCTTATCTACTATCAGTCATTTTTCCAGTGCACACGAATTTCATAAATATTTTTTTTACAGTAGTCAGTGCATCTAATAATGGACTTAACCATTTACCATCCGAAGGTTTCGTTACGCAACATATTGCATGTCGACCCTCTAATGTTATTCAGGATAGAGATACAAGTACTGTACAAAAAGAGATAGGTGGCAAACGTGTACCTCGAGATATTATTAAAGGATTTTTACATCGTGTTGATTTTTCAAAACCTCTTCCTGACCTGTATCATCCTGAAAATCGTCAACATGGCGCCGCTCTCATCATGATTGATTCATTCAATTGTTTCTTTGTACGCATGATACCTGGCGATAAATATGTGGACACTCAGCATAATCAGGGTGAAGCAACATACGACTGGAATATGGCAAGAGGTAGTAAAAATTATTCGAAAGCCACACTTGAGCATCCTCGAGAACATACCATGGATATAGGATTCCCTCGTATTTTCTTCGCAAATACACCTCATAATAGCTTTAATGCTTTCACGATGATTCATTATAATAAATTTAAAATTCAAAGCTTTTTTAAGTCTGAGAAAAAAAGGACGAGTTTGATTGTTCGTTTATTTTGGATACAAATTTTAAAAGTTAGAGCATTTCGAAAATTTTTTAGACAATTTTTTTCAATATTTAAGAATCATGTGGACGGCTATTCATTGTACTCAAAAATTAAAACAATTTATTCTCATGATTTTTTTTTATAAAAACAAAATTCTCATATTTGTAGCATTTTTCAAAGTAAAATAAAAACGAAAATAAAAATTTTCAGCCAAACAACGCAAAACATGAAAAAAGTAAAAAAAAACGTTGCAAAATTCTATTTTGCCTTCAAACTATGCAAGATATGATAAAAGATGACAAGAAAAAAATTGTTCAACCAAAAAAGACCTACAAAATTTTTATTAATTACTTTATGGTTGGATGCGTAGTTTTATTTTTTTCGTAAAAAACTACATTAAAAAGAAAAAAATCAATTTTTTGATAGACAATGCAAGGCACACAAACAATTTATCAACAAAAGCTGTTCACCCAAAAAGGATGTCAATTATATGTGAATCATCAATCTTTACTTAGTGCATGTCAAAAAAAATTTGCATTCTCTAAAAAATTACTTTTTTTTACTGATGTGTAGTACAGTTTTTGACACAAGTGTTCTAGAAGAAAAGAAAAGGATTTATTTCTTATTGACTATTCATATATTATTTACTATTTGTTTTCTAAATAA
>CAKNWT010331000.1:0-18615 GCA_932066315.1 Andricus coriarius | reverse complement strand
TAGCATTATTCTAAGAAAATATTATTAAAAATAATAATAAATTGTTTTAAAAATTATTATTATTAACATTAATGAACTATTACCTACCGCTGATGGAAAATTTGAAAAGTGAAAATTTTTTGAAAAAAAACGTTACTTTCTATCTCTGTTCTAAGAGAAAATTTCTAAAAACTATCACTAATGTTTCAAACAATTGATCTAAACATTTATTTATTAGTAAGGAATAGTTTTTTTTTGTATCAAAAATTATTTTTATTAGAAAAACCGCAAGTAATCCTAATTAGCGCTAAAAGACGCAAAACCCATTTTTTCACTTGTGAGGTTTTTTGGCACCCTATGAAATAGACTTATGGGGGCAATATTTAAAAACAGAAATTGTATTCCTATTCTATGGCTAATTGTGAAGAGAAGTCTTTAGTTTCAACTTAATTTACTTACAATTGACGATTCCGAATAAAATTTATAAAAACGTATTTTTTTCTTATGGGAAATACGTGTCAAATTTTATGGAACTTGTGCCAATTCTAAATATAATTTTTTTTAAACACAAAACACGGAATAATTTGTTTATGGATCCTTAAATTCATGGATTATATGAAAGAATTAGAGTTTCTGTTGAAAATTTTAATATTAATCTTTATTCTAATAATAGCCGCAACTTGGAAATTTTTTTTATAAATAAAAAAATTGTATAATGTATTTTACATGATTATTTGCAATTTTATAAGTTTGACATATGTGTTAACTTACAATCTGAAAGATAGCGTATTAACAATTATTACCAATGCAGTTTAAATTAATAACCTTTTTTTATTTTGAATTACCATACATTCTGGCGTATACTTTTTTTAAATTCAAGGTGAAAACCTTAGAAACTGTAATTTTTTATTCTTTTTCGGTTAGAATAATTGATTTGATTTGGGCAGAACAAAGCGACACACACTTATTTTATCATGTTATTATTAGTTCTTTATTTAACATTAATATGTCTCTGTAGTTTTAGATGATTTAAAGAACTTTCCTTACTTTCTATTTTTGTTGTCACATACATAGTTTGAATGGAACTTTTCAATTGAATTTGCATATCTTTTTAAGATGAAATTTTTTTATTAATGTTTGATGTTATATGACACAGTTTAGGCGAAACATGGAACTTTGTATTTATAATAATATTTTTCACTATTAAAACCAAAACTAGGTGTGTTATCAAAAAATTGTTCAAAGAAGCTTCTGGGCTCAAAGGATTCTCCTTTGAGCTCGTTTTGAGATAAAACAGTGTATGCATCATATTTTATCTTATATTAATTAGTTTGGCCGGACAATAGAATTTTTTATTTTTTAAAAAGCATCTTCGAATACCTTCCATTTGAGATGAGAATATCATAATTATAGTGATCATAATGAAAATTTTAAATGATATAATTATCTGCGCAGGACAATCTTGACACTAATAACGTCGTTATCTCACATATATGCGAGATAATGCTACATATGTATATATTTGTACTCTAATGATTCTATGCAATATTCCTTTGATACGGTTGCTAACCAGACTATTCACTGAAGAATTAATCAGTTTCTTCTCTACTTTGCGAAAATGAGAATGCTCTATACTTTCGTTTCCACTTTGGTGGTCATCCTTAATTCTACTGGTGAATATAATGATATAATATATCTATTATTCTCACTATATTTTGTGTAATACATGCATGAATACGGCTATTTCTCAGGCCTTTCGGGCGAACTTAGTTCCGCTTTCCAGCTTATAGTCACATAATAGCCATTTGTATATTTACATTGTTTAATTAAAATGTATTAACTTCTGTTGAAGAAGAATTGGATTTAATATATATTTAATACACGCATTTTTCACATAGGTATAGAAAATGAAAATCAATGAGGAGACAAAACCGAAGTAGGGTCTGAATGTTATTAGCCAATGGGATATTGTTTCTAAGTACTTTTCCTTAACAACATAACAATGTTATAACAATATAAATATTATAATACTCAAAAATTGTTTCGCATAATTTTGATTCAATCATAAAAAAGATGCTTTCAGAACAAAAACATTGAATTAAGACAAAGGTATTAGCCATAAATGTTCTGAACAAAGAAAAAGTGAATCTTCTATTTCGTCTTGCAGAATGCAGTTTACAGTCCGATCGGAATCCTCATAGCCAACGTAATCCAGGTCCTTCTTCTTCTACTTCTGCTGGCAGACAACTTATGCCTGACCAAACTTCTTAAGAGGAGCCTCCTTTTCGCGCCAGGTCCAAGTCACCTGATAGCAGGACTCCTTCTATCAAAGTACTTGGATATCCACTTGAACAACTTGGATATGTGCGGCTTATTTCCCAGACAAATCAGAATCTTCGATTCGAATTTCGAAAGTACACCTTTGCAGTTGATAAACCAATTACTTGGAGAACAGATAGAAAGAGCTTTAGTACCGTGCCAATCCAAGAACATATTGTATTATCAACATCCAATGGTGACATTTTTGCAATATTTGAGTATATCGAGGTTCTTCGTGGAATATATAGGAGAGATAAGACTCATGCGCGAATAAAAATAAATATGATAAGTGGCTCAGTTGAGGATATGACTCAAGATGAAATGAGGGATTGTCCAGTAGGCGAAAAGCACCCAATCTTTCCAAATAGTTTTAGTGAAGTTCTGGCAAGTTACAATTCACTACAGTCCGAGCGGAATCCTGATTCTTTTTCTTCTGCCAGACAACATTTACCTGATCCGTCTTCTACTCCTGAGGAGCCTTCTATTCTTCCCAGGCCCACTTCTCCAATCAGGCCTCCTACTGATCAAGTACGTGGATTTATAATGGCACAACTTGGATCAGTTCGGCTTATTCCTCGCACAAATCAGAACCAGCAATTTGAATTTCGAAGATACGTTTTTCCTACCGACAAACCAGTTCGAATGCGAATGGGTCGGAAGACCTATGTGTTTAAGCTAACCCGAGAATATATTGTATTGTCAACATCCATGGGTTACGTTTTTGCAATATTGGATTATGGTGGGACACTTCATGGAATATATAGGACTGGAACCCATTCGCGAATAAAAATAAATATTATAAGTGGCGCAGTTGATAATTTGACTCCGGATGAAATAAGGGATTGTCCGGTAGGCAAAAATCACCCAATCTTCCCAAACCGTTTTGTCAACGCTTTTTCAGATTATGATTCACTACAGTATGAACGGAATCCCAATAGCGAACGTAATCCTGGTTCTTCTGCTTCTGCCAGACTAAATTCACCTAACCAGACTTCTCCTCAGGAGCCTCCTCTTTATGTCAGGTCCAGGTCTCCTCCGGGCAGGCCTCCCTCTCATAAAGTACTTGGATATGCACTTACACAACTTGGATATGTTCGGCTTATACCCCAGGCAAATCAGAACCGGCAGTTCGAATTTCGAAGATATGTTTTTCCAGCCAGTAAAAGTATTCTATTAATGTTAGAACACAGTAAATATGTGCCCGTGCCAACCCGAGAACATATTCTATTATCAACATCCAGTGGTGACGTTTTTGCATTATTGGAGTATAGTGGGATTCTTCGGGGAATATATAAGAGAGATGGAAGATATCGGAGAATAAAAATAAACATGATAAGCGGTGCAGTTGACAATATGACCGATATTGAAGTGAAGGAATGTCATGTGGGCAAATGTTATTACCCAATCATCCCCCGTTGGTTTAAAGAAGCTGTTTCCAATGAAGATTCTCTACAGTATATTTATCATTAATTCAATGGAAAACACATGAACTAGAATATAATATTCTATGTAATCCGTAGTCAGATAAAAAATTAAATGAAGATTTTAATTCCAATGTATTACAGTTATTACTGCTTCTTTCCTTTTATCTCTTGCTAATTCCCAAACGGTCATTCAAATTTTAGATCAGATTAGATGATTCATTATATAAAAAAGTATAACCAGAGAGAGAAACAAGAATTTTTTTAGAGACGTGTAGTTTTAACCTTATTCTATTTTGAGAGCCTTAAGTATTTTTTTACTGAATGGTAAATAGATTCCAATTTTATTCAAATCCGGCAAAAAATCGCAACATCAAATTTGATTGCTTTAGATTTGAAATTAAATAATATTTTTTCTAATCCGTAGTTAGATCAAAATGTATGTAACTGATAATTACATTACAAAGCCAGTTAAGGGTAACATGTTTGTTTTATGAAAACAATTAGCAATTATTAAACAAATTAATGTCACACGCTCACACATATAAAGTATAAATTTAAAGAACAAATTTAAAGTCGTAACTAAAAATAATTAATTTTCAACCACTAGCGAAATAAGTGAATTCGCAGTTGAGCAAATTAAGTTTCAACCAAATCGTTAATTTCAGGTATGTATCTTCAACCTGACCTTTGAGATTACCCTTTCCTCTTCCCTCGTAAGTTTGACGTGTGGTTTGCTCTCTTGCAACCATTTTCAGTCATTCGTCTGGCAATTAAAGTAGTCCGGCTACTGGAAAAGCTAGTCAAAGCTACGTACATTATTTTTTCTGGTATTTGGAATTAAATCCAAAATTTGGCCAGCTTATCGATTAATAAATTGAGTATTAAATTTTGATACTGATCAATATAAATAAAATATTTTTATTTAACAACAATATGTAAATTTAAATGTTAATTTGACTCGAGTCGAGTAAGTAAACATAACCTGCAATAAACCGGCAAAACATTTATGTTGATGAGCGGCATCATGTCTCCGCGAGATAAAAAGGGACCAATAATTAAGAATTCGGAAGCCAATCGGCGAGAAAAGGTGCGCGTATGTTTTACTAAAATTAACCTCAAATACCCTGGAAGCAAGTACAAATGAGCAGTTTTTCAAAATTCATATTATATTTCCTGTCTCCGAAAAAGTTTTTCTGACAATTTTCAACGTATTTTAAAGCCGAAATTAAAAAATTTTTGAAGCCCGCGAAAGGCCTCTCTATAAGATCCCATGTTTCATGATACGACTTTAAACAGAGTTCATTCAAATTGTAACCTGGAAAGGTCCCCTAAAAAGGGCATCATGCGAAAGAGGACATATTTCTCTGTAAGAAAAAACTAATTTTTATGACGTTTCAACCTGTTCGGTCCAGTAACCGGACTACTTTAACTCTTTTGAAACCTCCTCCTGAAGATGTCTCCAAATTTTTTTCTCTGTGGTGGCTACACCCGCACGTATTGAGATTCTCAGGCCTTCTAACTAAGTTTGATTTTTCGTTGGGTACCATTTCAAATAGTTTACTGCGCCAAAGGAAAGAATTGCAGGAGGCTATGTCTGCCTCAGCTAAAAAGCACCCAGCCATTTGTGACGATTTAAATAATCTTTTTCTTGAAAACGAAGCACCTTTTAGAAATACCTCAGATGAACTTCTCCAATCTACCTGTGGTAGACGTGCGGACCTCATTGATATGAGAAGAAATATTTATGAACCAAAAAGCAGTAACATGGCCTCCATTCTCACGAATGTTCCGCCTTCTTCGACACATCTTTTTGAGGAAAAAAGATTGAATTATTTGCGCAAAGGTAATGGCGGTTTTCATAAATTTTTGCCAACCTCGAAACCATCAGGGTCAAACATCCTGCTTGATTTTACAACAAAAGCTAAGCCAAAAGGAAAAAAAAGTTTATATCTGAAAATGTGTATAAAATCTGTGTATAATATCTTAAGTTGTGGCGACGGTGTTTTTACATTGATGCAGTGAGTTCGGACTGTTTTACGTGTTGGATTGGCGTATTATTTTTATTGTACTGATGAGGCCCTTCGTCGAAGGGCGAAAGCTCTAAACAACTATCAACAATAAAGGACCAGTAGCTAAAAAACTTAACATCGAGATTATTTATATCTTAAAATACTTCGAACCTGAAAGTATATCGAGGTGGTTCCTCCAACTCAGGAGCAAGAAGATCCAATTGGAATGAGCAAAAGAGATCAGAAACGCCTCGAAGTGGATCTAAGCCATCATCAGTGTGATAAAAGGATACTCCATATCATTCATGAAAAAACCTCCCAAGATCAAATTGTCCACAAATTTCTGCATGAGAATGGAGATAAAAACCCTCTTACGACATGGACAAAGAACTAACGGCGTTTCTCAATACGGTAGTTTTAAAGAAACTGGATGCTCAGTCCGGGTTCCTATCTACCATGTTTTTGACACCCAAATCAGACGGTTCGTGGAGACCTGTTTTCAACCTCAACCATCTAAACCAATGTCTTCATCCAATAAAGGAATCACACAGACGTTATCTGGCCATGAGCTATCGGGAGAAACATTCTGCATGACGGCCTTGCCCTTTGGTCTTTCCAGCGCCCCTCTAGCCTTTTCAAGAATATCAAACTGGGTAGCCAGTCAGTTCAGGAAAAAGGGAATGAGAGTAGTGATTTACCTCGACGATTTTCTTTTTGCAAACCAGGATCTACATATCCTGAAACTTCAGCTCAAGGAGACAGTAAGGTTCCTCACGCTTCCAGGATGGAAAGTAAATTTTCAAAAGAAAGTTTTGGAACCTACGAGACCACTTGAGTATCTGGGTAGCATATGGAATCCCTGGACGGATCGCTGATTCCTTTCAGAAAAGAAGACGAAAATGATAAGGCTGTGTGTGGAGAAAGTTATGGTTCGGCAAAAATGGAGCTGCCATCAGGCGAAATCACTTTTCGGAAGGCGGGAGTTTGCTTCCTTTGTAATTCCTCTGGGGAAATTGTTTTGCAGAGAAATGCAACGAGCTGCTCATTTGCTTCCGCAAATTTTTTCGAATCCATTCTTCCCGATTCCGGATCAGATGAAACCAGACTTGCAATTGTGGCTGAACAATTTCACCAAAAGATCGTAAATATTTCCAAAAATGCCTACTATGCATTTAACAACAGATGCATCGAACATAGGTTTGGGAGCCCAGTTGGGAGGGAAGCTGATGAAGGGTCAATGGAGTTTGAATCAGAAAAACTGGCATATGAACAAAAACGAAATGTCTGCAGTGTATATAGCAATTGTCAAAAATGCTCGCGTTCTGCAGGGAAAAGCCTTACCTCTACAATCACACAACAAGACAGTATTAGCTTAGATACGGAGGCAAGGAGGCACGAAGTCACGAACTCTGTTACAGTTTACCGAGAAATTGTTACTTTTGACTTCAAAACTAGATCTTCAACTGGAGAATCACTTTATACCAGGAGTTTACAATGTGGTAGCTAACCGATTATTCAGACTGGATTCTCTAACGGATTGGAATTTGTCGATGAGAGTAACAGACCGGCTTTACGAAAAATGGGGAGTTCCGCAAATAAACTTGATGGCAACCACCCAATCAGCAGTCGATCCAAATTATGCATCTCGAATCAGGGATCAGAAATCAACTTTTGTGAACGCCTTCAGTCAAGTGTGGAATAACAACCTAGCGTGGATATTTCCTCCTCCCTCTATAATTCCAAGGGTTCTACAACATCTGAACGTAGCCCAGGGGATTTTCATTATAATTCTTCCGAGGTGGGAGAAAGTCTTCTGGAGAGCAGATCTGAAGAATCGCTCACTGGGACATGGAAACCAATTCTCTTCTACCAAAGGTGTCGGACCTACATTTGGAGGCTTGAAAGGTACGGGGTGGATTGCCCAGACAAAATGATGGACTAAAGAAGATATGGCTTTACTGGAGTCGTCATGGCGTGAATCAACAAAAAGAACTTACTCTGCACCCTGGAAATCCTGGTCTTCTTGGGCTACAAAGAATGGAGTTTCAATAGATAATCCATCCCCGCAAAAGGTTGCACAATACTTAGGATTTTTACATAGGGAAAAGAAATTTGCCTATAGCACGATTTTGAAGCATAAATCGGTTATAGCTACATTTCCAAATCCTACAAGAGGGGATGAAATAAGTTCTCATCCGATAGTAAAACATGTTGAAAGCCATCTCATTATCTGGCGACAAAATCTATGATATGGGATGTCAACGTATTGATTGGGTGGATGAGGCAGACAGTTGTAAATCCCGAACATTTATTTCAAGTATCTAGACATGTGGCATTGCTGCTTCTCTTATCATCGGGCCGAAGGGTGCATGATCACACACTGTTACGGATCGATTCAGAAAATTTTCAAGTTTCTGGAAGTTGTTTAGTTTTATGGCCAGTGTTTGGTTCAAAGGCAGACAGTCTTTCACATAGACAATCAGGATGGGTTCTCTCTACAAATAAAAAACAAAAGATGGCTCCAACATGGTGGTTGAGACGGTTGATCCAAATTTTGGAATCTAGAAGAAGTGCAAGAGCAGAACTGAATAATTTGTTTATCACCACTAGAGGAAAAGTAGGTCCTGCTTCAAGATCAGTAATTGCAGGTTGGGTGCAAACAGCTCTAAGAGAAGCTGGTATAAATACCTCTGCTGGGAGTATCCGCTCAGCAGTTTCTGCATCACGTTTTCGGGATGGTTTAGCAATAGACGACATTTTGAAGAAAGGAAAGTGGAAAGGCCAGACTACTTTTTCGAGCATTATTTCCGAGAAGTGGAGAGACCTTATATGAATACTATTTTCAAAGAAAACACTCATTTTAGATATGTTGTGCTCATTGTTGAACGTTCTATTCCTTATACGTCTGTATTCTTTCTGACTATTTTTCAGACATTAATAAATTTCATGACATAAGATTTTCTATCAAGCTCAAACGCACTGAAGCTCGCACTACGTGCGGGTCTAGCCACCACAGACGAAATAATTTGGAGACATCTTCAGGAGGAGGTTTCAAAAGAGTTAAGGGCCAGATGAATGAATGAAAATGGTTGAAAGAGAGCAAAACAGACGTCTACTTTACGAGGGAAGAGGAAAGGGTAATCTCAAAGGTCACTCCTCGGCAAGACCAGAAATAATCGTTGTTTACCCTTTGGGGGAAAAACGTAGTTAATTTTCCATCAAAGACGTGGATTTTCAATAATTAAGGTTAATTTTTAACAAAGTCGTTTAACTTTGAACTCGCAGTCCTCGTTTTTTGGCAAAATGAATTTTTTTACATTATTAAAACATTTTTTGATAGACCTTAACCTAAAGTACTTGCAACTGCAAACAAACGATTTACGAAAAAAGTGGTCTTTAGCTAGTTGTTATTCTTAGTGTCTCAATTAAAGTGTAATCCACCTAAAATCCATCTCATCCAGTTGATTCCAAGTAATGTAGATGAAGTTCCTAGTAATTATCTTGTAATCCAGAGTAATCCAGGTAATTCGGAGTAATTTACATAGGTTATAGTTAAACTGAAAGTTGAAGTTGAAAATTCAAGTAGTGTGGTAGAGATTTCGACTATTTGGTTATCAATAAACTTTTTGTCTAAAATAATACATTATTTCGGTTGAAAGTTCAATTACTTGGTTGAAAGTTGATCTATTTTGTTAAAAATGAAACAAATTTGTTTAAATGTATCCTCTTTGTTTGAGGCTTCACCTTTTTTGTATTCAACCATTGTATTTGAATTTGACTTCTTTTGATTCAAAACAGAAATCCGTTTTAGTTGAAATATTAAGTATTACATTTTTCGTCGAAAATTCTGTTTTTTTTCTCTAAAAAGTGAATTTCTCTGTAAAAATTCTAACAATGTTGTTAAGAAGTCTTTTCTTTGTTTGAAGATTCTTTATTTTAGTTATTTGAACATTTAATTCAACTACTTCGTCCAAGATAAAATTGCTAGAAACAATAACGAATTTTCTAAACAATTGATCTACATATATAATTATTAGTACGAAGGAGTAATTTATGTATTGGAAACAATTTTTATTAGAAAAACCGCAAAAAATCATAATTAGCGCTACAAGTCGCCAAACCCATTTCTTCACTTATGAGGTTTTTTGGGACCCTATAAAATAGACTTATGGAAGCGATATTTAAAAACTAAAATTTTATTTCTATTCTATGGCTGATTGTAAAAAGAACTGTTGAGTTGCAACAAACTTTCCTATAATTGACGATTCTGAATAAAATTTACATAAACGTCTTTTTTTCTCATGGGAAATATTTGTTAAATTTCATGGATCTTGTGCCACCTCTAAATATCGTTTTAAAAAAATGAAATAATTTTCTTGTGAATTTTTTTTTATGCAATCGAGATAATGGATTTATTGTACCTAGGCACTATTCAAAAAACTTGTATGAACTTATGTTATACTTGCTAAACGAAAGTGATAAATATGAAGTCCTATTCAATTAAAGTTCATATTGATCAACTAAATCAATGTGAGTGATCTGAAATAAGATAATAATTATAAAGAAGTTAAAGGATTTAGTTTAAAAAAACATTTATTTACTTTTCCTAAAAAGTTATGTAAAAAATTAATTAAAAATAAAGTAGCTAGAAATATTTCTGTACCTTCTTTTCGGACATTTTCTTGTTATACAAAATGCTACCCACTGTGCGAGGACATTCTCATAATTTTTCAATTTTAATGTTACTTTTTATAATTAAAAAGAATATGCGTCCTATTGAAAAATGGTTTGAAGCAAACTCTTAGATCTTCTAAGGTCAATAATTTCATTATGAAACTTATTTTCGTATCTTGTATATTTGGATTTATTATCTAATGCCTTTTAATATCATTATTTTTTATGATGTTAAATATTTACAAATAATATTCGATAAGCGTAAAAAACCAAGTTTAAAAATTTTTTTTCACAGAAAAAAATAACGTTTAATATTGTCTTGTTTGTATAATTGAAAAAAGAGGGAATTCTCTCAAAAAAATGATCGAGAGCTGCTTCTTAGATCTAATTTAAGCGAAGAATTTTGTTGTTGAATCATTTATTGTACCTTTCGTCTTTTTCAAAAATGTATTTGTTTCTTTTTAATGTTATTCTTCATGATCAAGACAACAAATCTACGCTTCTTATAACAAAATTTTCAAATCAAACTTATAGATATAATTCAGGAGAATAATTTTATTAACTAACGTTTTATTACATCCCGTGCGGTTCCAAAAAATGCATGTTTTATTTTCAATGTTATTTTTCCAGATGAAAACAAACACTAAGCGTCCCTCATAAGAATAATTTATAACAGCCATACAAATTCTTTCTCGTTTTTTGATTTGGGCAGTACAAAGTGAAGCAAACGCATTTCATCATATTATCATTTTTTCTTTATTTATCATTAATTTTTCTCTGTCGTTTTAGATGATTTGAAGAACTTTTCATACTTCCTATTTTTGTTGTTACAGACATAGTTTGAATGAAACTTTTCAAATGAATTTGTATATCTTTTTAACACGAAAAATTTTGTTTGTGAATATCTTATCTTATATTAAACAATTTAGGCGAAACATGGAACATTTTATTCTCAATAATATTTTTCACAATTAAAACAAAATCTATGTGTTATCAAAGAATTGTTCAATGAAAATTTGTAGATCCTTTTGAGATGAAGAAGTGTATGAAATATATTTTATCTTATATTACATAGTTTGGCCGGAAAAAAGAATTTTTCGTTTTTTGAAAAAATTTTCCGATTGATGAACTAGAGCCGGTTATCAAAAATGTTTGGCTAATGGAATCGTCATTCCTCTACCTTCCATTTGAGATGAGAATATCATAATTATAGTGATCATAATTCAAATTTAAAATGATACTATTATCGGCGAAGGAAAATCTTGTCACTAATAACGTCGTTATCTCACATATATGCGAGATAATGCTACATATGTATATATTTGTCCTCTAATGATTCAATGGAAAATTCCTTTGATACGGTTGCTAACCAGACTATTCACTGAAGCATTGATCAGTTTCTTCTCTACTTTGCGAAAATGAAAATATGCTATACTTTCGTTTTCACTTTGGTGTTCATCATTAATTCTATTGGTGAATATACTTATATAATATATCTTTGTTTTTAAATACTTTTCCTTGACATCATAATAATTTAGTAGGTGTTAGCTGACATTAAACACTGAGTAAAAACATATTTTTTAGAGGATTGGACATATTCAAAACTGATCGTTGTATGAAGTGTTAAGTTATAAGAAGTTATATGTATATTATAATATTCAAATATTACTTCGCATAGCTTTGATTGAATCATAAGAAAGACGCTTTTGGCAAAAAAACATTGCATTAAGACAAAGATATTAGTCATAAATGTTCTGAACAAAAAAACCAGTGAATCTTCTATTTCTTCTTGCAGAATGCAGTTCACAGACGGACCGGAATCCTCATAGCAAACGTTATCCAGGTCCTTCTTCTTCTTCTTCCTCTTCTGCCTCTTTTTCGTTCCAGGTCCAAGTCACCTGATAAAAGGCCTCCTTCTGTTAAAGTACTTGGATATCCAATTGAACAACTTGGATATATGCGGCTTATTTCCCGTACAAATCAGAACATTCGATTCGAATTTCGAAGGTACAGTTTTGCAGCTGATAGACCAATTACTTGGAGAACATATAGAAAGAGCTATAGCACCGTACCAATCCAAGAACATATTGTATTAACAACATCCAATGGCGACATTTTTGCAATATTTGAGTATAGCAAAGTTCTTCGTGGAATATATAGGAGAGACCAAACTCATTCGCGAATAAAAATAAATATGATAAGTGGCTCAGTTGAGGATCTGACTCAAGATGAAATGAGGGTTTGTCCAGTAGGCGAAAGGCACCCAATCTTTCCAAATAGTTTTACTAAAGTTCTAACAAGTTACAATTCACTACCGTCCGAACGGAATCCTGGTTCTTCTTCTTCTGCCAGACAACATTTACCTGATCTCTCTTCTACTCCTGAGGAGCCTTCTATTCTTGCCAGGCCCACTTCTCCTCCAATCAGGCCTCCTACTGATCAAGTACTTGGGTTTACAATAGCACAACTTGGATATGTTCGGCTAATTCCTCGCACAAATCAGAACCAGCGATTTGAATTTCGAAGATACGTTTTCCCTACCGATAAACCAATTCGAATGCGAATAGATCGGATGACCTATGTGTTTGGGCCAACCCGAGAATATATTGTATTGTCGACATCCATGGGTGACGTTTTTGCAATATTGAATTATAGTGGGACACTTCATGGAATATATAGAACTGGAACTCATACGCGAATAAAAATAAATATTATAAGTGGCGCAGTTGATAATTTGACTCCGGATGAAATAAGGGATTGTCCGGTAGGCAAAAATCACCCAATCTTCCCAAACCGTTTTGTCAACGCTTTTTCAGATTATGATTCACTACAGTATGAACGGAATCCCAATAGCGAACGTAATCCGGGTTCTTCTTCTTCTGCCAGACTTCATTCACCTGACTGGACTCCTCCTCAGGAGCCTCCTCCTCATGTCAGGTCCAGGTCTCCTCCGGGTAGGCCTCCTACTCATGAAGTACTTGGATATGCACTTACACAACTTGGATATGTTCGGCTTATACCCCAGGCAAATCAGAACCGGCAGTTCGAATTTCGAAGATATGTTTTTCCAGCCAGTAAAAGTATTCTATTAATGTTAGAACACAGTAAATATGTGCCCGTGCCAACCCGAGAACATATTGTATTATCAACATCCAGTGGTGGCGTTTTTGCAATATTAGAGTATAGTGGGATTCTTCGTGGAATATATAGGTACGATAGAAGGTATTTGAGAATAAAAATAAACATGATAAACGATGAAATTGACAATATGACCGAGATTGAAATGAAGGAATGTCCTGTAGGCAAAAGTTATTACCCACTCTTACCACGTTGGTTTAATGAAGTTGTGTCAAATGAAGATTCTCTACAGTATGTGTATCATTAATACAATAGAAAAAAGATCAATTAAAATGTAATATTCTATGTAATCTGTAGTCGGATCAAAATTAAATGACAAGATTTCAATTCCAATCTATCATGGTTATCAATGCTTCTTTCCTCATATTTGTTACTAATTCCCATAAGGTAATTCATATTTTAGATCAGATCAGATGATTCATTATATAAGAAAAAATATAACCTGACAGAAAAAAGGATTTTTTTAGAGACGTGTAATTTCAACCTTATTTTATTTTGAGAATCCCAAGTATTTTTTTACTGAATGACAAATATATTCCAATTTTATGTTTGTCATCAGCAGACGTTTTTATTATAGGTTCGCAAATGTTGTAAGCTATTTGACAGTTTAATAATCAGATAAGAATATTGTGAGTGACGAACTAGTTAGCAAAACGGAAAAAGTTTTAGATGCGGTTTTCTTTAAGAAGTTGATTTTTTTTCAAATCAGGCAAAAAAACCGCATGATCAAATTCGATTGCTTTAAATTTTAAATTATATACGTCATTTATTTCAGAAAGATTTTCACATTTCACTTTCAAGGATAATTTCCAATTGGAATGAATTACCTAATTCAAAGTAACGATTCTCTGCAGTCGGTGTACCATGAATTTAATTTGAAAATATGTGAACTAAAAATAATATTTTTTTCTATTCCGAAGTTAGATCGAAATTTATATAACTGATAATTACATTACAAAGCTAGTTAAGAGTAATATTTGTTTGTTTTATAAAACCAATTTGCAGTTAATAAACAAATTAATGTCACATGCTCACACACATAAAGCATAAATTCAAAGAAGAAATTTGAAGTCTTAACTAAAAATAATTAATTTTTAACTAGTAGTGAAATGAGTTAATTCTCAGTTGAAAAATTAATTTTTAACAAAATGGTTAAATTTTTAATCAAATCCTTAGAATTAAGTTCTAACAAATTAGTTCAACTTTGTACTTGAAGTCCTTGTTTTTTGGCCAAATGAAAGTTTTTTACATTATTTAAACATTTTTAGATAGATCTTAACCCAAAGTACTTGAAACTGCAAAAAAACCATTTTCGAAAAAAGTGGTCTTCAGCTAGTTGTCATTCTCAGTGTCTCAATTACAGTGTAATCCACCTATAATCCATCTCATCCAGTTGATTCCAAGTAATTTAGATAAAGCTTCCAGTAATTATCTTGTGATCCAGAGTAATTCAGGTAATTCGGAGTAATTTACATAGGTTATTGTATTGTATTTATTCAAGAAAGTCCCTAGGGTTAAATAGCCCTCTAAGGAACAGGATATTAACAGGTCATTCCAAATTTGTGCAAGCACTGATCGGCAGTATACTTGATTTATCTTATAACTTAATCTATAAACTAAATAAAATAAATAAGCAGAGTCGACCTCAGTGTAAGTGTCAGATTAGGTATCAGATTATTGTCAGGTGTGAACAAAATTGAAGAGGAGGGATGCCAGAATGGCACCCTGTGGAACCCCACACTTGACGTCACCCCAATCAGAAAGCCCACCACTACTATTAATAATTTTATGCAACCGATTATTAAAATAGGACGTAAACCATTTAATGAAAGAGTTTGATACGACGAAAGATTTGAGCTATTGTCGGAGTAACTTATGCTTAAACGTATCAAATGCCTTCGAAAAATTAAACAGAACAACAATCGAGATATCCCTGTTATCCATTGCTAATTGTCGGGGTGCTAGGTTTGGAAACGTTGGGAATTGGCCAAATAATAACCCTTTTTCAGATATCTGGGTAGATACCGAACTGAAGGAAAGCATTGTAAATATGCGATAGGATAGGGAAGATAATTGGAAGGTCAAGTTTAATCATTTTGCTTGATATTCCATCAGTCCAAATGGCATCTCATTTGATCTCAAGCGTTTTTTCCAAAAGTATTTCCGGTGTGATGTCATCGAAAGAGATGTCAGAGTCATTATATGGGCAGGATTAGGTTAACTGTCTTAGGAGATGCCAAATGTCCTCTTTTTAGTTTGAACTAGGTTCCTGAGTTTACGAAATTGAGTTTGTATTATACTGTTTGTTGTTCTTTTTGCAATTCAACGCTTGCCATCACGTTACCTCATCAGATTTTTAATTTCTGATGTGATCCGGGGGAAAAAGAAAAATCATCGACACTCTTCAAACCAAGTGATTACAATTCAAATTATAAAATCGGTAATGAGTTAAAATAAAAAAGATACAAAAGGCATAATAAACAGTATCGAAAACAGTGGCGCATGCTCAAGCGCAGCCACTTTAGCCTTAACGTCTTTAGCTTCCTTTTGAACTGTACAGATTGTCTCAATTTGAACTTGAGAGCCGGCTTCAAGAGGCTTTATTAAAATCCTTTTGTCGGGTTTCGGATTCACTAAATCTTGCTAACATCTCAGGTGGAGCAGGTGCATTGACAGAAGTGGGAGTAAAGGGTGCTAGATTTTCAATTTCGACGTCCAGAGAATCACTAATCTCATAATTGACACCAAGGTTAGTATTCACTGCCGCAGAGGTGGTGCTAGAAGTCGAAAAACTACATCCCTTGTAGACATAAGCAATCTGCCCTTTTTTATGTTCAAAAGTCTTTTTTGCGATATCAATATTAGCACAGGTCAAATGGAAGAGATTACCACACTTTACACAGGCTATAACCTCAGAAGCACCTCTTGAAATCACTACGTTGCACTCCGGACACGCTCCCATGGTATCGTAATTGAAACGCAATAAAAATAAACGTTTTAAAAAACCTTCCACCGATTATAACCAATTGAACGAATTAACAAAACAGTTTAAAGTCACACAAAAAACCGGCCACAAGCACTTTTACAACATACCAACTTTAACTTAAATCTATTTTGCGTTTAAAACTGATCTTCTTTATTTGAAATAAATATTTTTCTGAATCAATTTCAAGCTCTTGCCTAATGAATTGTTCATTAGATGTTGCAGCAGGTTGTGTTGCCTCATCAAATGCAGCTGGGTCTTCTCTCTCAGTAACTTCGCTGGTTGAGAAGAGTTCAGGTGGGATGGCATTCGGGACAAAGGGGTAAATTCCCGTCACTCGGAAACCAGCCGTAACAACGGCAGGGGTAATTGCTCTAGGGCACACTTTCGAGAACAAAATCCCAAACGCTGATCTCGAGATTTTACTGTCAGGTTTGTTGTAACAATATGCCAAGACTTTATCATCTCGAAAAGACTCAGAGGCCCTTAACACAGACTTGTCCATTGCCTGCAGGGCGTGCGTCCTGTTGCGTGGAAGGTAGTACAGTGTGATTCCATTCTCCTCTCCTGCGCTAACAATATTTGCATCCAGATGTGATAAAGCTCCATCGAAAATCAGTAAGACGTTTCCTGTTGGTTTATATTTGGCAAAATGTTTAAGCCATTCAATAAAAACAAAAGTCGTCATGGAACCTTCATCTGTCATGTACGTAACTAAACCAGGAAATGAATTTTCAGTCCGCCTTTGTCTTTTGTACAATACCGTCGGAGGGATGCTTTGGCCAATAGCATTGGCAAAAGCGACTTTAGTTATTTATTTTTTTTCATTCTCTGGGGCCACTAAATGGACATTCTCTGTCTCGTTTTTGGCGAGATCCGTAGGAGCATGGTGTAGCGACAGTCTGGACCCTTTTTCGTCCACGTTGAAGATGAATTGAGGATTGGCCAGGATGTCAGCCCCTCTCATCTCCTCACGTAATTTGGTGAAATGGTTATTCAGAATCCACTTGTTCAATTTCACGGGATGGGTGAAGTTCAGATTATGTTCCCTTCTTCTAGCTATTTGTGGATTGCGCTCTATGAACCCCCAAAACCACTTCCTTCTTGCAAAACCCTTATAAAGTGAGAATGGTTGAGGCAAATTGTATATGGTACAAACGGTGAAGAATGACCGTCTGAAAAACTTAGGGGTGATGGACATTTCAATATCAGCCATTTTGATGATTCTTGAAGCTAACTCACTTTCATGTTCTTTCGTGAGAAATGCGGGACGGCTAACTTTTTTTACCTCAGATCCAGAAGCAATGTGGTTTCTTCACTCCTTCCCCTCTTTCTTCTCTAGTACAAGTCATCACCTGTGAACACAGGAGAGAAACAAAAAATAAATTTCCAGCGAAATATATCCAAGAAAACCTCAGGAACCCGAATGGGCAACAAAAAATTAAATCAAAACATATTGTGGGAAGAAAAAGCCTGGTGAGAGCCCAATAAGGCCATGATGCTCCTAACAAGGCCACCCTGGCCTTATTTGGCTACACTCAACTTTTCCTCCTCCCGATGAGCGTTTTTGCCACTTGCTGATATTTCATCAAAAAATCAACAACACCAATCGATTCGACGACAAAAAAATATTTCAAAAACTCATCCAGTGATTGAGCTACTACTATAATTGTTTACCTGAGAGCTGAGAGTGATCCACTAAAACACATCTGAGACGACGACACGATGAATAGTGGCCTCATATGAAGTAGCACTGGACGCAGAAAAATAAGGTCTCTTTCAACAGCAGAACCGCACCTTGAACGGCGAGTGAACTGGATTCAGGAAAAGTCCACTTTTTTCTACTCATCCATCCGTCTGTTCAGTGAAACGACACACGTAAACAGGTATTTATAATACTTATATGTTATACTTGTGTTTCAAACAAATTTTGGTTTTTTAGTTTCTTATTAATAAGAAAAACCTCTTTTGTACTTATCAGCCTTGAGAAAGAAACAAAGCGGTGTCGAAACGTGAACCTTTTTTTATATACAGTTTTATTCAATTTTAATTAATAAAAGTGCAAATTTTTTGAAAGTGAACAAATGAC
>CAKNWT010330999.1:0-10078 GCA_932066315.1 Andricus coriarius | reverse complement strand
TCATTGATATTACCTCAAAAAGGTGAAAAACTAATAGATTTACAATCAATTAACGAATCGTGATAAATTCGATTAAGTTCAGCAATCTGTTCAATTGTTATAAACAAATTTATGAAAAAAATTGATTTTTGCTGTACATTGAAACTTGGAAGCTCTTTTTATCACGTTTTTCCCCGAGAGATCAATACTTCATCTGAATCAAACACTGAAATATTATTTTTTTGTTTGTTGTAAAGAAATTTCATAAACAAATTTAATAAATAAGCGCCTCTGGATATATAAAATGCATTTTTTCTACGAAATCATTAGTTTTGCCTTCAAAAATGAAAATTGAATAACAAAAATGGACAATAAACAACATTTACAATTCTTATAAACAATACTGATTAACAAATGCATTTAACAGTCACTCTTTGATAGAAAAAATCCATCTTTTGCATAATTGTTCATTTTATCCCTAAATTAAAGTTCTGATGGAAAAAACTGACATTTGACAATATTTTAGATTGTTATTAACAATTCTGATCAACAAATGCATTTAATAGTCTTTTTCAAATAGGAAAAGTCTCCTTCTTACTGAAATGTTTATTAGATCATAAAAAATTAAACCCCTACGAAATATATTGACATCCAACAACATTTCCCATTCTTATAAACAAGCTTGATCAATCAATTCTTAAAATAATTCTTTCGTATAGAATAAATCTGCCTTTTGGGTTCCATAGTTAATGTTACCTTGAAATAAGGAACCGAATCTTAAAACGTCTACACTTAACATCTTTTTCCAATATTATAATAAATGAAGATGATCGAAATCATGAGGCCCACCCATTTTTGAACGAAAAATTCTGGTTTTCAGCCGCGTTGACCATTCTTGTCCTAATCATCTCCAATCAGCAGATCCTGGACTTGTGCATCCATGGGACAAGGGCCACTCTCCTTAAGGGTTCTGACGTTGTTTATGTAGGGATCAGTCATGATCAACAACTTGTGACGCAAATCTTCATTGGTTGCAATCCGACTAATGGCGATAGGATCATTGAAAATTCCCCATTACTTATCGGCCAATTGACAGAAGAGGCCCAAAAGGCGAATAATACGATTCTTAAGAGGATAAGGGAATTCAATGGTTGTAAAATCAGTCTGATTGCAACCAATGAAGATTTGTGTCACAATTTGTTGATCATGACTGATACCTCCATAAACACCTTCATAATCCTTAAGAAGAGTGTCCCTCGTCCCATGGATACACAAGTTGAGGATCTGCTGATTAGAGATGATAGAGATAAGAATGGACAGCGCTGCTGAAAACTAGAACTTTTCGTCCAAAAATGGGTGACCCTCATGATTTCGTTCATCTTTATTGAGTATAATATTCGAGAAAGATGCTGAGTGTAGACGTTTTGCGATTCGGTTTTTTATTTCAAGGTAACTTAACCATTGAACTAATGGTCTAATTTTCTAATTCGCCGCACTGCAGTGCACTGTGCGCCAGGCGTGACCCCAACGAAAACCTTCTTCTGAAACCGCCGCTTGTGTGTTTTATAAAACAGAGTTTATTTGAAGTAAAATGCCCTAAAGCATACGTTAGCTGACATTGCACAAATGCGCAGTGTATATATTATAATTTCTTCAGCCAATAATACATTTTCGGGGTTCCAAAAAAAATTCAAAATTTAATTCCTTGGACAATGTTTAGTATATTTTTAGTATATTTAGTATATAATTTAGTATGTCTGAGCTAAAGAAATTGTTAACTTTAAAATAATTATTAACAATATTTTCCTTACAGCCCCAATCGGACAATCAAGTTTAGAACGGCCACTTTCGCCATACAGATACAAATATCCATTCATTCACGATGATGATCGCGCAAAGGACGAATATGGAGCTGAAATTGGATACTTCCGATATGACAAGATTTTTAGTACTGGTCAATTTGGTAATATGAAAACTAAAATATAATCTAAAACAAATATTACAAAATTCTGCCTAAATATCTAGTTTATTTTCAAATTATATGTACCGATTCAAAGGCGTGTGACCTGTATATACCCTACTAAACCTTCCAATACAGAAAAAATAATAGAACTATCTGTCGATACCAGCAGATACTTTCACTTATTGACAAAACATAACTAAATTAAAGAATTGCAAACGAAACAATAATAAGCAGATCGAACTGCCCTGGAAAACTTCTTCGAATCTGATAGAAGCAACGGCGCCGTGTATGTCAGGCATATAACTGACTATGACTATCTTACGACATTTTTTGTTTAAATTACGCAAACCAATTCAATGTGAAGGCACTATGGAACGAAAAAAATCTTCAACAAAGAATGTGTAAAATTGATATTCTAAAGTTTATTCGAGTCGCCACTAACAATTCTCTATGCACTAAGGGTCCCAAAGGTCAAAAAAGGTATCTTGATTTCTAATATCTTTGTTATTTTTTTTTAAATCCTTATCAGTTTTAGTTTAAACAATTTTTCAAATCAATTTTATTATTTATGGACAAGAAACATTTATAAAATTATTCCTAGCATCTCTGATAAAAATCGAAACGTTTTTCCCTCTGTCACCTTTTTTGGGATAAACCGTATAAAATTTACAGCGCTTTACACAAATGATTTTTGAGCAAAACTAACATATTTACACTGTTTTACCTGAGAATTTATTGTTTAGAAAAATTTGAAACTTTTGAAAGCAAATAGAAATCTTCCGATCGAATGAAAACTTCCATGTGTACATTTTTGTTGAAAATGTCTATTTTTGAGAGGAAATAGTGTAGGATTTTCGATTGTTAATAAAAAATCATATAGACCAACTGTTAATGAAACGTTTTATTCCTTAAAAACTGTCTTGCTTCATTGCTACAAGCCACACTTTTCAAGTTATTCACCGCAACATAGTTTTATAACATTAATTTGACTGAAAACAGTATAATTACATCTGCTAATATTTGCAATACGTGCTCCTTATTGTTTATAACTATTGTTATTTATAAAATAAATCTCAATTGAGAATATAGAATAAAATTTTTTTTATTATTCCCTACAAGCCACAATTTTCAAGGTAACAAAGAATGCGCTGTCGCAATGATAAGAATTTTTTAAATATTTAACTAAATGACTTTTTTCTAAAACGTATTGATATTAGGTTAACCCTAAAAAGAACATATCAAGCTCAATGGAGTAAAAATATGAAAATAAAGGCAAAAAGTCCAGTCGAATCTCGCACAAGTGATTGCAACGAGATTTATTTTTTCATCAAGTTCTGTTAACAAATTATGTATGTATATAATAGAATGTTTATAATAAAACACAATTTTTGCATGAAACATTGAAAACAAAATTATTTTCATTCCAGATTATTCTGTATCACGACGAGGTGTCTACCTAAGACATTTGGTTGCTTAATATAATAATATATCATCACAGTGCAAAAAGTGATAAAGTCAAAGATTAATCAAAAATGTTGAAAAAATCAAATCTGACCATCAAGGCTTTTTATTTCAATAACAATTGTTATACTGAATGGAGCCAGATAAGTTATAAAAAATAAACAATTTCATCAATGGTAGGTGAAGCTTTTGTATGAGTTTTAGGGAAAATTATAACACTGATTGGCCTGGATATTTTTTTATTAGCAAATGAAAAGTCTAGACGATTTCCTCTTGAAAACAGCAATTTTTTAACAAGAATTCGGGGAGAGAAATTTTCATTTTATCAGAAGATTTCTTTTTGCCTTCCAGAGATTCAAGCTCGACGTAGACAAAGTACAAGTTTCGCATTTTCCTGAGCAATCGATTCTGCTGGTACGTTCTGCTAGTACCTTTTAGTGTCCAAATAATCAGTTATTTGGGATGTCTTGATAATAATGGTTCTTTGTCTCAGTCAATTTTTACGCGTTCTGAGTGAGCTTGCTATTTTTTAATGGCACATTTTCTAGAATTGAAGCATTTCTTCAGCACATGTTCCTACCATATAATAGCTGTTCCTGAGTCCTGGTTTTCTTGAAATATACCCTCTAGCCTCGTTGCAATTGGCAACTATTCGCTCTTCCAAAGAGATAGAGACGTGAGAAGGGGTGGCGGAGTTTGCCTTTTTTAGAACGATTCTGATAGTATTACAGTAGGAGTAATTTATAAACCACCCAATCCCTCCTATGGCATAAAGCTTGAATCAGTAATTTGTTCACTTGTTCCTGACTTTAATAGCATTATACTTACTGGAGATTTTAGCGTTAACTTAAATCTCACTTCCATTAACATCACATTTAAATTTTCCTGCAATCTGAATTCAAAATCAATCCAAAGAATGCTGCGGAATCTCTCTAAAATTGATGAACGTGCAATCCACGAACATCGAGTGACGTATGATTATTAACAAAATTACTAGATACAGATATAAATAACAAAACCGGCACTCTGACTAATCACCTAGTCTCTGCGTTCAAAAAACTTTCTCCGCTACACTTTTCTAAGAAATTCAATAAGCCTGCCCCCTGCATCACATCCAAAAATAAAAATCTGATGAGGGAACGTGAAGGCAAGCGCAGACTTCCAAAAAGAACAAAAAATAGTACAATACTAGTGTAATTTCGTAAACTCAGTAAACTAGTTCAAGCTAATATTAGAGATGCGTTGAATAATTACACTTATAACAAGATTGCACATAGAGACAAAAAAGAGGACACTTGGCATCTCCTTAGAAGTTTACACCTAATCCCGCCAAGCAAGAATCTATAGATAGCAATTTTTCGCCTGATGACCTTTTGAAGACTTTTTTTACATTCCCAGTTCCATAATCAATCATCATAATCTTCCACCATCCCTCTTAATTCAACATTTAATTTAATCTGGCTTCTTTTCCGATGACCTCAAACCTGTAATAATTTTGGAAAAATCACTCGAAATCAAATCAAATGCCATTGGAACTGATGGAGTATCAATCAAAATGATTAAATTTATTATTATTATTATACCATTAATCCGTTTCCATTCCCGGGTAAGCGTCATCATGTGAAGCTTCCCACTCGGGTCCGCTAGTATTCAAGAACTTTTGTTTCAGGCGTCATTCACTCCACTGACACTCTTTTTATAACCTACATGGAGAGAAAACTCCGTCGTTTAGCGCAAGAGATTCAAAGTATTAACGCATTGAATACTTATTAGGCGCATATCGCAAGCGTCTCTTGCTTTATTTCCTAAGATTTCACGGACTTTTTCCTTGATTCTCCTTGCAATTTGCCTTTTGGCCACGCCTTCTGCCTATTGACACGTTCACACCACTAAATGTTCGTAGGAGGCGTGGCCCAAAGGCAAATTGCAAGGAGACTCACCGAAAAAGTCCGTGGAGGGTTTTGGAAATTTCGCTCGCACTCTTGGCATTTTTGCATGTGAGCTGTGCTTATTATCCGTGATGTCTTGAAGCTTCACCTCCCAATAATTCTTTAAAAGAGGCTCTCAAAGTGTCTAGTATCCCGTGTGTATAATACAGCATTTTACCTTTGCCATTTCTCATGCTGACTAACTTTGTACTTTTACCTCCCTTCTTAATGATCAACGTCCATTCATGGTACAGTCTCCTGCTTCAATCAAAATCGATTTGTATTTTCTTCTCTTCTTCGGTTTTGTTTTTATCTTTACATTCCTTGACTAGTAGTCTTACTTTCCTTTTTTTATTTCTGTAATAATTTTCAAGTCTGTTTTTCTCTTCATCGCTAAGGATTGTGATGTTCAACTTTCTTAGAAAGGTTGCTTCCTTTCGTGAAGGGCTGCGGAGATTTCAGTATCCCAGAACGTATCACCAGACATTCTTCCTGCAACAGCAGTACAACACACTTTGGTCGCACTTATAACAATGATATCCCGGAGCATATTTTATGCGCCCTCTATATCTTTATTACTTATAGGCGCCTCCCAAGTTGCCCTATCTATGCGTTCGTTCATTTTATTCTAAAAATCTATTCGCATTTCCGGTTTCTGTAAATTCTCGATTTTTATTTAAGTTTTTTTTGTTTCTCTTTCTTCTCCATCCTTGAACTAGTTTGCTTTTGGAGACTAGAAGTTAATGGTCAGTATTTCATTCAGAACTCCTCATGACCCTTGCATCTTGTACTAGCTCTCTTTGTCTTTCAACTGCAATAAAGAACTCGATTATACTTTTATCAGTCGATTATACGATTATTGTACTGTCTAAACCAATTATTTGTATGAGTAGAGTCTTTTCTAAGCATAAGCTTATCACTCATTTACCGTTATCGTTTGTTCTTAGATCCCCTAAATTACTTAGCACCCCTTCTGTATCCTGACTTTGGAGGCCATCCCATCCGTTCATATCTCCGGGTAAAAAGATTCTTTCACCATGATCGCAGGTACTTGTAGTTGAGAGTATCCCTGAAGGCGTCTTTTACTTGCACGATATGATAAATAATCTTCTGATTCCCACTTTTATTCTCACCCACAACAATCTGTGAGAAACCCATCCATGCTTCTGAACATGCTGCCTTGCTCTCTGATTCATTACCTTAAGATCATTCACTCCTTTAGCTTTCCAAACAACCAGTCTCCATTCATCGCCTGAAACTTAACCTTTACATTCACCGGGTGCATGCCTTTTGTCAATCAAAGTTTCAGTCCAATGTGAAGCTATTTTATTGTTTGTATTATTCATTGCTTAAAGTGTACGCCCAACTACCACCTTAATGCGCGAAATTTATTGTGTGAGTCGAAATCATGTCCAAATTAAGTAGTAGGTCGTCGTAAGATCCTGGAACAATGGACTTACTCTTCACCCGGCAAAACCCTTAAGGCTGATCTGCTTAATGTTGCCAAGAGAAGATAATTCCTCATGGGTAATTTGCTCTACACTCTTTTTTAGAACAAATAAGAGTCTCTATTTACAATATCAAATCAACTCAATTCCATTTTTTGGAAAAAACTTCAATGATAATATTGATACGTATCAATTGTACAATAATTTGTTCAATGAGTAAAGTTTGTTTTCAGGCAATTCGTGGACAGTTAACGTTTGGAATTTTGTCATAGAATTTCACAAAGAATATATTACAACTTTGTAATATGCCAATGGCTTTTTACAAAGGATTTCAATGCAACAGTATGAAATTAAAATCTAAAAAGTTACCTTAAAAGTCACCATTTAATCAGGCACTGCACTGCGAGCTATTTGAAAATGACGTAGGATCTTATTTCAAGCGCTTGTACAATGTCTATAAATAGATTATTTGAATGAGCAATGCTTCCAATGCTAAACCCTAATATTCCCTTCTGTGAGACGGACTGCAGATTTGATTAGCATCGATGACATATCTTATTATAATTCGAGTTAACTACTCTATTCATAGCTTTGAAAAAAAGATTATTTGAGCATCTACTGAGAATGTAAGTTTTTACTGCAGAGGCCACCCCTGGGTTCTTCCATACTAGCGAGGGAGATCCACCATTTATACGCCCTTGTAAATCCTTTAGAAATGCTTTGCTCGCTCCCTGTTTCCACACTTTTGAAGTGAATGGGAGGGTTCCTAGGCCAATAAAATAGGCGTTTAAAAACTGTGTTTTAAACAACGCTGATATCCTCCAGATATGGCACAACCCAGATGTCTGCCCCGGACAGAAGCCTAGCTTCCCAAATTCCAGTCAAAAGAGTACTAATTGCATCCTATGAGTAAACTTTACTTTTATCTAGGATACCGAAAACTCTGTACGGAGCGAGAGAACCTTTCTGCAAGATTTTCTTTTTGGCTTTTTTAAATTTAAAGAAGCCAAAAAGAGAACCCTATGATAAATATAGACATCGGCAAATTCAAGCGTGTGGGTATTATTCCAATCGAGAGGGCTATTTTTTTTTTAATTTTATCAGATTTACGGAAAGGAATTATTTTCGTCTTCTTTGGATTAAGCTGGAGACCATTGATAGCATAATATTCTCCTCTGATTTTTATGTTGTCCCTAAAATCATGCCATGATGTAGAAAAAATTATAATGTCGTCCGCAAACAACAACTTTGACCACTCGATATTCATCAGCTGTGAATTGACATTGGTAACAGGTGACCCAGCTCTGTTACTATTTGCCGTTCGAAGAGACCCATTGTTGCTCATATTCGTCATCGAAGGCTTGCTGCATTTGACTATTTCTTTCTGGCTTATATTCTTTAAGTCCTCTAGAGTGTAGTTGATATTATCAATACGTGGACTTGATCCGGTAATGTGGGAATTAAGACCAAGTTTCCTGTATTTAGAAGCTGCTTGTCCTAGTGCCTTGCGCTTTTGGACGAGATTCCGGATCCAGATCGTGTTCCACAAAAATATTCGTACCTCTGAGTTAGGTGCGAATCATGCAGATTAGTTTATTCACCAGACCTGAAGAAAGAAACAGTAGAACTGGTCTTTTTTCGACTCTGTACTGCCCGAGGCGCCTGACGCTATTAAATGATTAAATTCCAAATGATAGGTCAAAATTTAAGAAGATCAACTCTTTCACCATATCTAAGAGAAGTAAGGAGGATTCTTTTGGATCATCATGCATGCCAAAAAACAATAACTTTTTTTTCTATCGCGCTTATCTAGTAGGTGCGCTTGTAAAGTTAATTGTAGATTGAGTTCGGTGTTCTCCACTTCCATTGTACTAATCCTTGTTTCAAAGTTCTGAATCTTTGTACATAACCCATCAACATTGTTTTTTTCGGCGACGCTGATTTTCGTCGATAGTTTTTTTCCAGAGAACTCAAGAGAGCCTTAATTTATGACACAGATGTCATTTTTGAAGCTAAGTAAGTTACAGCTCAGAAATTAAAGCGTGCTCCTAGCAATGATTCAATATGATTTTGTAACCGAGCGAAGAGCGAATACAAACACGACCGTCTCGCTCAACAGCTCGAGCCTTCCGAACCTAAGCTTCGTAAAATACATAAAATCCTTAAGATTCATCTCCACAGTGCATGTCAGCTTCAAAAGTCATTTATAGTAAGAGGTGCCTTGTTATGGAATAACGTACCATCCCGAGTAAACATTTTTCGACTTGGTTTCGACTTCAATTGCCCCCAATCAAGACATGCTGAAGTTGAAAAGTTCAACTCCAGCATGTCTTCTTATTGTGATGGAGCCAGACTTCAATTTATGTCTTGGAGACAAGTTTCTATGTCTCGAAGACATATATTTATATCACGAGTCGAATTTTAATGATTTTAAAACGAGCGTTTTATAGCTTCGAGTATATACCTGACCTGACAAAGGGGCCTATGACAAAGCCGCCGAACGCGTCCTCGGGTTGCGGATAGAGGGTCCGTGTACCAAGGGATTCTGCTGAATGTGGTTACAATAATTAATAAGCAGTCGCCGAAAATTGTCCAGAGATGGCCCCGAAGGAATAAACAACCCCTAAGCGGAGGCGTGACAACCGTGCCCAAAGCTGAATGGTACCTGGGTGAGGTGTCCCAAACGGTGCCTCTGAGATACCGGCCGACCTCTCAGAGTAGGCAGCCTTATCCTTGCATGCGGGGATCTACAAGGACGGACGTAGACTTTTCCCTAGCTGCTCATGGGAACCACAATGACAACACCAAACATAGTCGTAGTAAGTGCGGTTCAAAACGTGGGTCTTTCAAAGGTGGGTCAGACAACAATGCCGACTATCCTATAGTTGGGGGAGCCAATCAAGACGAGGTCAATGCGATTGACCGGCAGAATCTCGTTACTTTTAAGTGGACGGATCGACTCAGGGACGACCTGCTGGAGTGCTATGATACCAGTATGACCCCTGAACGAAAAGGTTACATGGCACGACTGCATACTCTGTGGTGCGAGAAACACCCAGAGCTCTCGTATTTTTCGCATCAATGTCTGCGAAATCGTGCCGAGGAACTCCGAAAAAGGGGTTATATAAGCGGAGCGCCTACTTACCAGCAGCCAGAAGTAGCCGGCAACAGAGTAAGAGATGCGAGACTCAGACCAACCGCGAGCAGACATCAAATAGAGGAAGAGCGACGCTTCAGGACCTGGAGAAACATCAACATTCAGGTTTCTCTTAAGCCCAAAGATCTGGCTGAACTGGATG
>CAKNWT010330996.1:8186-20238 GCA_932066315.1 Andricus coriarius | reverse complement strand
ACCAATACTATTATTGTTGCCACCTAAAGTGCAATTGTATTCAACTTCTGGTGTTAAGCTTTTGTAATAAACAAGTTTTAATTGTCTTTTATTATAATAAACTGTTGAATCTTAATTATAATTTATTTATTGGTTACTCTTTCCTCTTCCCTGTGCGAGATCTTCAATCTCAACTAAAACGAGGAACTCAATTAAGGAGGAAGTATTTTACGTTTTCCATGACGTAACACAAGGAACTTTGTAATATTTTTGAAAATTTACGTAACGTAGGCGGGAGGGGGGTTAACGCTTGAGTTACAACTTGTGGAGGGGTAAAGAATTGTGATAAGATGTGTTACGTAATTTATGGATGGCCTCTGAGGCATATGTGGACAGCGTAACATACCTTTTTAATAGGGCATAAAAAAAGAATTTTAAATCACCCATATTCCAGCCCCTTGCGACTAATAGTTTAGGAAACATTAATTTATTAATATTAAGGTTAGCGTGTTTTGGGAAAACCCTGCGATTCATTAAATTTTCATTATTATAAACAGTATTCTGATCTGATTTTTCTGGTTGAATCCCTGCAGCGTAAGATTGAAAGCATTCAAAACAATTTTTTCTGAATTTCGAAGTCCAAAAATAACGGAGTGGTGTTTTATCCATTTTTTTATAGATAAAAAAATATTTTGCAAAATAATTCTGTGGATATTTTATTCGTTGATTCACCTAGAGGAAGAAATATTAGATGTATCAGTTGTTCTTTTTTCTCTAAAAGATTATATTCATGCAACAATTTTCAATATTAAGGGAGGGGAGCAAGAAAGATCTTTCAAGTGATGGTGTTTTTGCGAATATGTTTTTAAAAAATTTTGGTCGGATTGATAATTATTTTGGACACCCCTCCACTCCCCCCGCTATCAGAAGTTAGCACTGCTAACTTCTGGTTAGCCTACATGGAGTCATAGCCACTGATACAAAGATGATAAATCTTCCTTATTTTCTCTCGGTAATCAGTAGAACCTTGAATTTTCAGACTTGAAGCTATAAAACAAATACTTCTCGAAATGATTGTTAGTCGAAAATTAAGTACAATTTCAATGATGTGCAAATACGGTTTCACTTGTAAAAATGAAATCTAAATTCTAAGAAGTCACTGAGAAATTTAAAGTGATAAGCACTCATTTTCAATCTGAACTCTATAATCAACTCATGAGAACATTTTAGACTTAGAGTAATATGAATAAAATACTTGTTGACATTCTTGTCAATAGAAATAAATTAATCATAATAGTAATCGACAGTAAGGTCGGGAACATCATTTTCTATTAAATCCAACCAAAATTTATGACGACTTTTAGACGTCAGTGGTAGAAGCGTTTTAATGATGACATCTTATTAATGAATTTATATGAATGAATTATGTTTCAAATAAAAAAATCCCGCAACACTGAAATTCTTGTAGATAGGCTTACCTATTTGCAGATTGTTGTTTAATTATCACAAATTTTAATTGGAAATTCTAATCTGGTTTGTACAGATGAATTCATTTTTTGAAGATATAAATAATTCGCCTCATTCCCACGTCACAAATCATCACAAAACCTATTACCCCCCCCCCCCCCTGGTAGCGTGACGTAGTTTTTGAACGGCATCTTGGGAATGTAATTTAACAAAATATTATTAGGTGTGGGGATAGGTGTAGGGTAGCTCTAGGATTAGGGGCAGGGGTAGAAGAATGTTCCAAGGAAAATGGGTTTGTGTGATGAGGAAGTGAGAAAGGGATAAGGGCAGCGATGGAAAAATAGGAAGAGGAGATGACGTTTTATAGTGGATAAGAGGTAGAAATGAGGGATGCAGGGAAACAGGGAGTATGTGAGGCAGAAGGGGGTAGGTATGGGCTGTGGATTTTTCTGGGAAGGTATTAAATGGAACTAACACTTGGAAAATTGTTAATTGTTAAGGTAAGTGGTTGAAGATAAATCGTTCACAAGCTACATTTCAAACAAATTTTATTCTTGTTGTACAACCTAGATTGACATTATCTTTTTGCATCAACTATGCAGTTGTCTAGTTGCTTCTCCAGCATAAATCTTATTCGATGTGTGGAAACGGGATATTTCGTCGTATACAATCAAGAATCAAGAAAACTCCATGTAATTATGGGGAGTGTGGAAGCGAGATACCGTGTTCTACACAATGAACCAGATAGGACAAATAAAAATTTTGCCATTGTAACTCAGTGACTAACGCTACCGCCAAACCATTCACACTAACTACAGCAATTTCGTTATTATACGTTAAATAATGAAGCTGCATACCTTCTTGAACTGCAAAATAATGACCAGAAATTGTTCTTAGATTACCTTCAGGAGGAATGTGGAGACCTTGTATCTCATGAATATTTTCAGGATGATGATATAAAATTTGATAATTTAAGTTCAATTGTGAACTGAGTTCTGTAAAAAGATAATAGAAATACACACATTTTAATAGAAAATATCAATATTTTACAATCGCAAAAACAAATAACTCACTAATTATTTTAGGCAACACAACTTACTGGACAAAAAGTAAAAACATCTAAAATATAGTCCAGTAAAATTAAGATCTCTACTGGAACAAAATATATCCAGAAATTTTTTTCTTAATGTTTTTGTGAGGACTTACAACAAAGTGAATATTGAAACAATTTTGAAAAATATTGCTTGGATTGTTGCGCTCGGTTAAGGGGCCACCCATAAATTACGTAATAGGTGGGGGGGGGGGGTTCTGGGATAATATTACGATCTGTTACATGGGAGGGGG
Source organism: Andricus coriarius (assembly GCA_932066315.1). Taxonomy (NCBI): domain Eukaryota; kingdom Metazoa; phylum Arthropoda; class Insecta; order Hymenoptera; family Cynipidae; genus Andricus; species Andricus coriarius. The sequence continues at coordinate 17,448 of CAKNWT010330996.1, read as the reverse complement.
ATTAATCGATACTGTTATGTCATATTTTTAACAAATCAACCTAATAAAAAATCCATGTATCCAAAATTATAGTATATATTGTTAAAGCTTAGTGACCTTACAATAAAAGATTGCAATAATGCTGTCACGAAGTAGTATAAGGAGATTCAACTCTATGGGCCATTTCGGAAAATTGTACCCCCCATTTTTCCGTGCCCACAACCTATAGCAAACCAGATAAAATATCGTAGCGCCTCTTGCGGAAACCTGTTATAACATACGTTTTGGAGGTAGTTTTGAAAAAGGTCGTCATTAGTTTACGTTCGTCAGTTGTGACAGCCGGTGGCAGAGATATAAGTATGTTTATTTAAAAGTTTGGTAGAAAGTGCAGTGTGTATGCAGTTTTAAAAGTAAGTACTTTTGAATACAAGAAAGACCTATAAGATGTATTGCATGCTCTGTGAGAAGTGACGATTTTCTAAACGATGACGATTTATAAAAGTGTAACCTATAATTTTATTTCGAAAGGGTAACGATGTCAAGTAGTTGCTTTGCTTGCAAATCGTCGCGTGGTGGGTGGAAAAAAAGGGATGACCTTAAAAAACGTAATTTATTTTCGCATAAGACGTTCAGTATATGATAATATTAAATAGACGTATAGTATCCACTTAGCAGACGACGATAGGAGCTTTGATAGGAGCCTAGAGGCAGACATGGTGAAAACCGTGAAAACTCAACAGTTTCAAATATTCTCACGAGAGGCGCTACAATACTTTATCTGGTATGCTATAGGAAGTGGGCACGGAAAATGGGGGGTTTCCTTATATTAGAGTTGGATCTCCTTATACTACTTCGTGAATGCTGTAAAGTCTTTATATCGGTATAATTATATTAACATTTTTTCCCATTATTCTATAAAAAAACGAAGTTTTTTCACCATTTTTAAAACTACTATCACCCGCAAAATCATTCAACCTTTTTTAAGATTATCGGATTAAGCTAATATATTTGAAAAGATTGCAAGCGATTTCAGGATATTTCCTGGATTTTGAAATATCTTAAAGTATTCTTAAGGAACTTCAATGGATAAAGGATTTCATGGGATTTTATATGATTTCAAAGGATTTTAGGAATCTGAAAAGACTTTAAAGACTCGCAATAGGGTATATTCATTAATTTTTCAGGATCTCGAAGGGTTTTAAAAGTTGAAAGAGATTTTAAAATATTTCAAGGTAATTCTAAAGATTTTAAAGAATTTAAAAGATCTTAGGGTATTTCAGAAAAACATCCATAAGAACAAGAATTTTCAGCATTTTTGAAATTACTATTACCCACAAAATCACTCAAAGTTTTATAAGCTAATGAAGCCTCATATTGTTTACTAAAGACGCCCTTGGATTTGGTGATCTTCTTTTCTAGATATGATGAAGAATTTGAGAAAATTGAATAATCTCGTTTTATATTACATTTATTGCCGTTATTATGATCATAATCGTTTTTTGAAATGTTTAGACGTTTATAAGTTTTGCTGCATGTTCTGTTATTTTTCATTTTTGTTTGTTTTTATTTTAATAGCTTTTAATTATTTAGTAATCCGGGTGTCTTTCTCAGTAAGTAATTAAATTTTATTAAATAAGACGTACACGAAGAAAAATGGATATTTAAACGTAACATCTAGATGTTCAAAGTTAGTATCGGTAGATATTAAAAAGTAAGATGTTACTCTGTAACATCCAAAATTTTCAACACTGAAATATCCGAAATATTATATGTATGGTTATGTCAAATAACGGCTGTAAATATTTGAGGAGTTTACTTATTGCTGATAATTCAAGGAATTAATTGATAACTTATTTGTTAATTCAAAATCAAACTTAAATTTTCGTACATGAACGAAAAACAGATCAAGGTTGTGAAATGTTGATCAGATGATACATTGAGTCAGTTGAGCCTATGTTTAATATTATTAATCCAAAGTAAAAAATAAAAACGGGGTAAGTAAGCTGAGAACGAGTGATCTGTAATCAGCATTTTGAATTCAATCTATTTTAGGTTACTTAAGCTCAAATTTTATTTTAAGTTTACAAACATTTTGTCAAATGTGTTCGAGTCAATATAACCTCAAACTTAACAACTTTGTTCCGTCGAGTAGCTAGAAAAAATTTGTTATCCGATTTTAATTAAGGATAGCTAATTTTGATTCTTTGGAAATGTTCCAAAATGGTAACATCGAAAATATATAGCCGTGAAATATAGTCGTGAAATTCCAATGCGCGATGCATATGCGCTCGGACGATTTTAGCATCTGAATGTGTTTCAGTTTAACATAAAAAATTTTTCCGTCAGCATCTCAAAAAGATAGTAGATGTTTGGCATGAATATCTGCATGTTAGTCGGTACAATCTTACCCTTTGAACATCTACATTTAAACATCCATTTTTCTCCGTGTGTAAAATTAGCCATTGCGGCTAATGGTTTAGGAAATATTAATTTATTAATCAACGGTAGCGTGTTTTGACAGAAGCTCGTGATTTAATGGATTTGCAATGTTCAAAATCCAAAGATAACGGAGCGGTGTATCACCGATTTTTTTTCTTAGTAAAAAAATATTCTTTTGCTAAAACGGTTTATTAAGGAGTCTTGCTGAAAATTTCAAGTTTTCTAGAAATGACTACGACACGTCCCGAAATAATTTTAGAGCAAAATGTTTAACGGCAAAATTGACTCAACAAAGTTCTGAGGAAGTTAAAAAAAGAACCCTCTATCTCTAATAGGCGCCGAGTTATGAATCTTCAAAGAACCCCTCTTTTTAAAGAGGCAAAAACCCCAATTATGTAGTTTGCATGTGGACTTGGGAGTTTCTTTTCAGGACAAATTACTCGTGTTTAATTTTTCCAAAATACATCGTTTGTGGGCGAAGATACGTAAATGATGCCAGAAAAGAAGTTGTAGAGCAGGAAATTATGCGTAAATCTAATAAAATGTAATCGTCTCGCATGCATGGATCAAGAGTTATGACTCTTCAAAAAATACATTTTTTGCTAGTTTTAGTCAAACGAGTTTTTTGAAACAGCTCATTTCGGACTTATCCAACAGAAAAACAGTAAGAGAATGAATTCTAGAAGGCTACATTTTTCGCAAATTAAAAAAAAGGTTTTAGTTTTTATAAGTCACGAGTTATGACCATGAAACTTTCATCCTCTCCATTCGTAAGGCTCTATATGTACTGAAAAATGCACTGCGGCCATATTTGAGCATTTTTGTAGCATATATGCATCTTTAGTTCATTGAAAGTATACCTATTTCTTAATTTTTGTTAAAAAACAAATCATTATTTAACTATTGTTTAAATAATACTCTTCACGCTATGAATTATGTGCATATTTTATGTATTTCGTTTGTGGAAAATACTTCCAGAATATCTATGATCAAATATGAATGAAGAAAACAATATAAATTAACTGTTTTTACATTGTTGATTCATTATTTAGGAAAAATATTATAAAAGACATTAGTCTTACAACGTTGTATCATTTCATGTAAAAACTGCCAAAAATTGATCAACTAATCATCGCAGAGAAAACAATTATTGTTGATTGTTGATAATAAAAGAATATGTAAACAAACTAATCACCTAATTATGCACTTGCTGAAAAACTAATTAAACACTTAATTAATTGATTGAATGATTGACTAATAAATTACCGTGTAATAGAAGATGGATTACATCGTAAAAACTTGAAAACTTTTGTGTAAAATGAATTCTTTTCCAGCCCACCCCGGAGGCGGAGGTAGAGTACTAGGCGTTTTTTTAGTGGTTTCTCTCACAGGACATCTGAAATCGTTATTCGAAGTATTATAGAAATAAATATAATAATAATAATTTTTCCGATAGTTGAAAAAAAAATATCTGTAAATATATAAAAAATAATATCCATAATTGAATGGCCTTTTACAAAACAATGATTAGTTTATACATAAAAAAGTTTATAAAAAGCGGTGATTAGTTTATAAATGTTTGGGAATGTTTAACATAAGATAATAGAACGTTGTAAAACTAATCCCTTCCATTACATTTTTTATAACTAATAAATAACCAATGTAAAAATAGTTCATTTATATGTTTTTCTTCGTCACTTTCGACAACAGATATTCTGGAACTAATTTTCACAAAGCAAACATACAAAGTATGCAGACAATTGACAGTGTGAAGAGTATTATTTAAATAATGGTTAAACAATTATTTGGATCTTAACGACCCATAAGAGCTGAAACATTGTTTTTTATTTTACGCAAAATTTAACCTTCTTTCATTTACCCTCTCATCGTTATTCTGTAGAATTGCCCAAAAAGAGCTGTTTGAAAAAAACTTTTTTGGCTAAGTATCTCTTATCAGAACTCTTAATTCATGCAGGCTAGAAGATTATATTTTGTTAGACTTACGCATAATTTCCTGCACTACAAATTTTTTCATGGTATGTCAAAAGTGGTCAACTTTGGGAGGCCATAACTTATGACCCATTAGAGGGAGGTTATTGTTTTTTTTAATTAATCGAAATTGCGTCTGCTTTAATTAAAAGTTAACACTTTTTTTGTAAAATTATCACGTTCCAAAGTATAGATACAAACTTCATACTTTGGTTTTAATGCCTCTTTTTAAAAAAATCCGGGTTCTTTGAAGAGTTCTGATTAGACGCCTGTTAGAACAGAAGCTTCGTTTTTTTCTAAATTTCTTAGAATTTTTTTCTAGCCCAATTTTGCTGTTGAACATTTTGCCCGAAAGTGCAATGGGGTGGATTAGTCTACGCAAACATCATTTTTGGACTACCTTTGAATTCAATTGAATTACTTTGATTCCTTTTGAGCTCTTTTAATACTATATATTATTTTTAATTCTGTTTAAAGTACTTGGAAGGCTTTCAAACGTTTTTAAATTCTTTTAAATGACGTTAACTTCTCCAAATTCCCTGAATTATCGCAATTCCTCTGAATTCTCCGAATTCTCTAAACTCCTTGAATTCCCTAAATTTCTTTAATTTCCCAAATTCCTTGAATTCTATTAATTTTCTGAATTCCCCTAAATCTCTTAATTTCGTGAATTCCTTAAATTCCATAAATTCTTCGAATTCCGTGAATCTCTTGAACTCCGCGAATTCCTTGAATTCTGTAAATTCCTTGAATTTCTTGAAATCCGTCAATTCCCTGAATTTCGTGAATTCCTCGAATTCAGGGAATTCAGTGAATTTCTCGATTTCTCTTAATTCACTGAATTCCCTGATTTCGCCTAATTCGCTGAATTCACAAAATTTGCTGCATTCTCTGAATTTTCTGAATTCTCTGAATTTGCTGAATTCTCTGAATTCACTGAATTCCTTGAATTCGCTGCATTCCCTGCATTCTCGGAATTCGCTAAATTTTCTGAATTCGCTCCCTTTTCTGAATTACTCTAATTCTCTGATTTTCGTGAATTCGTTAAATTCCAGGAATTTCGTGAATTACGTTATTTCCTTGAATTCCGTGATTTCATAGAATTCCTTAAATTCAGTGAATTCGTTGAATTCCCTGAATTCGCTAAATTTTCTGAATTCTCTGCATCTCTAAGTTAGCTGAATTGTCTACATTGTATAAATTTTCTGAATTTCCATTATTCTCTGAATTTCTTGAATTTCTTAAATTCCTTGAATTCGGTGAAATCAGTCAAATCGCTGAACTCCGCAAATTACGCGAATTTCTTGAATTCCTTGAGTTCCATGAATTCCTTGAATTCTGTGAATTTCTTGAATTATGTGAATTCATTAAATTCCGTGATTTTCTTGAATTCCGTAAATTTCTTAAATTCCTTGAATTCTGTGAAATCCTTGAATTCTGTGAAATCCTTGAATTCTGTGAATTCCTTGAATTCTGTGAATTCCGTGAATTCTGTGGATTCTGTGAATGTTGCGAATTTCATGAATTCCTTGAATTTCTAAAGTTTCCTGAATCCCGATAATTCAGGGGATTCCCAGGAATTCGGAGATCAAAGGTCAAGAAATTTCGCAGAATTTAAGGAATTCAGATAATTCAGGGAAATCAGATGAATTCTAGTGAATTCGAAATCCTGCTTTATACCGTGTAGGTATGCGTACTAAAACGAGGGTCCAACTGCAAAAACAGAGTGGTTTTTGTAAACGACCACCGTTAGGTAGGTATCGAGAACACAGAAATCGAAATTTTCTTCAATTGGAGAATAATGTGTAGGAACTAATTTGATTAAAATATGATATTTTATGAAAGAAAAAGAATCTTATTTTTTATTTGCTTATACAAAAATTTTTTAAACAATTTGTTTAAATTTGGGAATTATAAAACTACGCTATTCAATTTTTGTCTCCACCAATGTATTGTGTAGTATTAATAAACAATTGCATACAAAGCGACACCCCAAGAACAATTTAAGCAAAAAAGTCAGGTTTTCAGTACGTGATTGGAATGTTCACCCTGACACATAAGGCAAACATAATTCATAGATATGTTTTGTTCCGGTAAATGGCCTTTTTTCAAATTGGATTGGACAAATGTTTTGCTCGAATATTTACAAAATTCATATCGCGTTTTATTTACTCATGTCATATCGGCAAACAGAAATATTTTTTTCACGACTTGATTTCAAAACTAAGATATAGGAAAGCATGTGGAATGTGGGTTTAATATGAGTTTTAAGTTAATTCAATTCAAAACTTTGTTTTATTATAAAATAATTTAAAATCACTTACCAATGGAATTCAGGAAGATCGCCAAAGTTAAAAAGAGAGTACAAAAAGCGATCCTCATTTTTCTGAGGCCTGGTTGTGGAAGAAATTTCGTGAAGATTTTGACTGCGGTAACTTTATCTGTATGATGATTTCCTTGTTTCTCCTTCAATACCCGTTATCTTATAAATCTTGAATATGAAGGATGATATTCTTAAGGGCGCATTAAAGTTGGCAACAAATATTTCATCACGATTCCGTATCTAGGTGAAGTAACATATTATGAAACAATCTTTTTTTTGCTTCTTCATAGAGGAAGCTTTGTAATGGTAACACGTGTGTGTGCGTGTCACACTTTTTTGTGAACAGGATAACTTGAAAACGGTTGCAGATGAATTGATCAAATTTGGATGGCTTAGTTTCACTACTAATATCTTTAAACTGACAGAAGGATTTATAAAAATATTTATTGGAATTTTTTTAGCACTCAATATTATTTTGAAAATCCGTTTTATATAGTAAAACTGCAAGAATATAAAAGGTTCATTGGTTCGAGACGAATCGATTGACTTTTAATGTTGAAAGATTTTATAGAACAGTAAGGAATCTATTTTTTTCAAAAATTGCTTAGAAGCGATAGTAGGACAAAATTCAATTGCAAAAAAACATAGTTAAAATCAATGTTATGTCATAATTTTTTAACAAATTTTCATTAAAAATAATGTGTTTTATTTGAAATTACGTCACCAGTAATAATATTTTGATTCTTAAAATCATAGAAAAACTGTTTTTCTCAGAGGTCTGATTTTTGGAAATTTTTATTTTTAACGTATCCTTGATTAAAGCATCGGCACAGATAACGTTTTATAAAAAAAAATGTTTTTACTTGAAGCTATGCACGAAAAAAATTTGACTGTCTAGCAGAATTTTTTTTTAAATTATGAAAACCGATTCGATGTGAAGGCATCATGGAACCAAAAAAATCTTCTTAGCAAAGATTTTAAAAAAATTATGGACATTCTGAAAATGTACGAAATTGATGTTTTATCATAACTTTTCTTTATGTGAGCAATCTGAATTGCTGCAATCTAAGTTATCTATGAAAATTTATTTACTGCAGTTGTCTGAAGTTTGATACCAAGGGTTTCTTAATTCTCAAAAGAGATCTGATTTATGAAAATATTTAATTATAACGTGTCATTGATTGAAGCCTTCGCAGAGATAACGTTAGATCAACAAAAATATTTTTATCCGAAGCTGTGCACGGAAAAAAATTTTGACTGTCTTGCAGAATTTTTTGTTTATATTATGAAAACCGATTTAATGTAAAATCATTATGGAACCAAAAAATATCTTTGACAATGAATTAACAAAATTCACATTCTGAACATGTGTCCAAAATTCCCTAGGCGGCAAAAAATGTAACGTTGACTAGATTCTAGGGCCAAAAACAATATTGTAGAATAATCGAAACCACAATGCCAAAAATAAAATTTTAAAAATACGACAAATCATACGGAAATAAATGTATAGCTAAACTAACCATATTTATCCTTGATCTGGTTACAAATATCGTTAGAACCCAACTACGGATATTGGCGAAATCTTTAAAATAGGGATTTGCAGCTGAATTTAAATAAAATTAAGTCGAATTTATAGCAGAACTTGTTTTCAAATTTGTATACTTTTACAAAATGTAAATCACATACAGCTTATTCAATAACGTGAAAACCCATGAATCGGAAATTCAGTTGAATATTTCAAGGATAGAAATTACTTTTTTTAAATGTAGTTTAGTTTCGTTGATTTGATTTCTTATTATTATTCTGTTTGAACTATACATTTTTTTGCATGCAAAATTTAATATTGTTTTTGAAACACAATCTCACGATCTTTCTCTGCATTGCAAAATCAAGTATGTAAATTTATTCCTAACTTCTGACAATAGATTTCACGAACAGAGATTCACCGTCCATACAGTTCACAGAACGATATAATTTTAACATAAAGTTCATTTATATTTTCTTCATTTGCATACAAGGAATCTAATACAATTTGATGTTATATGATAATCTAAAACTATTTTTCGCATTCCAAGGATCAGTTGAATGAAGCATTCTTTTCATATACTTGTTTAACGAAGGTACTAGAAACTCGAAAGCTGAGTTTCCGTGTAGCAATTTATCTTCGAAGGTTGAAGCAAGCAGACAGAATGTACAAAGTTCCATTAAGAAAAAAAACAAAAGGTTGCAGAAACTCTAGGAAAATTCTCAGTCTGGAATGTAAATCCGGTCGTATGCAATATTGAACTCACAACATCATTATAACACAAGCATAATTTTTAATTAAAAATCTGAAACTTATGTGCAACTTGATTCGTTCGTATCTTCTTTAATTCAAGGAAATTGTAAAAAGACTGACTCATTCAATTTTTTCCTGGGTTAGTTACAAGCTATGAAATCGTAAAAAATATTCATCTTTCTATAAACCAATTTCTGATTTTTCTATATTTTGTTGCCTCAATATTTGAATTCAGAATTTGCCGAGATTTTCCC
>CAKNWT010330995.1:0-12746 GCA_932066315.1 Andricus coriarius | reverse complement strand
AAACAAACTATTAGCGTCATCAGGACAGACACACCTTTCACTACATTAACCTCCTTTGCGCCTTTTTGTGCCTTCTTGCCCTTTTCAACCTGCCGTAGATTTTGAAGATGAGAATCAAGAGTCCGCTTTTCAGCATTTGTTTCTTTGACATGATATCGCATAGTATCGTGATATGTTCCAAACTCGTAACACCAGGAGCATCCTTGGCACGCATTGTACTGCATTCGATTTTGAATAACTGGCAGTGAAACCATATCAACCCAGGAACAAAGTGGCAGTAAGTTCATGTGTATTACTTCTCCTGATTTACTGGTGATTAGAAACCCTTCTTCCCTTGAAGACTGACTTTGTCGCTGAAATTGCTCCATGTACATTTTGATTATCATTGGCGACGGCTCCTTTTTTAAAATATAGTTGTCTTGTTTAGTTACTAAACAGTAAGTTTCTCCGCATTGGCACGTTACTTCGCTGTTTTTTAATTTAACTTTGAGTATCTACGGCAATAGGGGACCACAGCATTTGATACAAAAAAGCATAAATTAATACTTTTATCCGGCGGATCGTACATACTTGAAATTTTAAATTTACTAGTGTTCCAATCCTTAAATTTAGGGCCAGTCAAGCACTTAACCAGGCTAAACAATGCTTCTCTTACAACACAGGTCCAATTAAATCGAACACAAAGAGCGATAACATTAGTGATACCTCACGGATTCTCAGTTTATCACTGGGAAACATAAGCAAGCTGGACATTTCATCAAAAACTTCACTCGTGAGCTGTTCCTTACCAGAACTAGTTTCCTCTAGTCTTTTTTTGCTTAGCGACATCTTCGACGTCCATTTTTTCCTTTTGAAAAGCAGCCTCTGCAGTGTCCTGTATCTCATCAATGATTTCAGCTGTCCCCGGACTAAGCACATTTTCCCATGTTGTTATGTAATCTTCTTAATTGACAGATTCGGAGTCTGAGTCGCTTGCATATTGCACTTCTGAGTAAAAATGTTCGCCTGAAAAAGAGATACGTGCGTATAAATTAGTGATTTAGTGACATACCGATGCAAAGTACCCTGGCGAAAATTTAAGATAGGAATTAATTCCGTATCATTACAAATCATTGAAAATCAATCCGAAAAAAGTTTGAAATTTTTTCGATACGAATCGGTTAAAAATTAATCCGACTCAATCCGAATAAAATTTGCAATCAGAATGAATTTAAACTCGGATCAATATTCACTGAATTTCCAGTCCGAATGAATCCGACTTCGGATTGAATCGGATTCGTTCGGATTGGAAATTCGGATTGGTTTACACTGACTCGGAAAGGATTGCTATCCGAAACTTTCGCCCCGGTAGAAGGATCGTTTTAATTAAGAAAAATAAAAAATGCTTATACCATAAAATATTTAAATTCCTTTGAAATTTATTACAATTTCGTAAACTATTACAGCAGACCTGCCCAATGAGGGAACATAGGTGTTAATAAACGCCTTCATTTTAGATAATTTTTCCAAAGGAATAGGCACAATTTGTTTACAGAGTTAACTAAGAATATCTTTCCGACGACTTTTATATGTTGCTTTGTACATTTTTAAGATTTATTAATTATTTAAACAATTTGAGTAACCAAGTAAGAACTTGGTTTTTTTCAATGAATAGGCTCAATTTTTTTAAAATTAACTAAGGATATCTTTCCGATGACTTTTGTCTATAACCCACATAGCAAACATCCCGAAAAAACCAGGTCTGTTCCAGGTTGAGACCTATGCTTTTTCCGGAAAAACCTGGGACAGACCTGGTTATTTCGGGAAGTGTGCTATTTGGGTAATGCTCTACAAATTTCCAAGATTTATTAATTGTTTAAACAATTTTTGTTAACAAATTAGGAGTTCGGCTTTTGTTAAAGAATAGGCTCCAATTGATTAGGGAATCAATAAAGAATGTTTTTCAAATAACTCTTTCCTATGATACTTTGAAAATTTACAATCATTATTAATTATTTAAACAATTTTCATAAACAAATTCAGAGTTTGGGTTATTTTCAAGGAATAAACACAAATTTTTTACAGAGTCAATAATGATTAACTATAAATACATTTCCGATTACTTTTTTCTATTAGGATTTTTGAGTTCCCAAGATTTATTAATTACACAGGACCACAAAATCTGAACCCTTGCAACACGGACCAGACTATGTGGGTCTTATATTTTCGGGGTCAGTTCAAGGTCAAACTAACAAAATTCATCGCCGACCAATTAAGTCAAGGTACCTATAGGTTTTCGGGGTCGCTGAATTCAAATCCGTTGTCCTTTTGGCCCCATCAGGTCAGGATCGAGATCAATTCAAGGTCAAGCCTACAAAATTCATCGCTAACCAAATAAGTCAGGTTACCTATAGGTTTTTGGGGTCGCTGAATTCGAATCCGTTTTCAAGGTCTGTTCAACGTCAAGATTCAAAGATTCATCGCTAACCAATCAAGTCACGGCACCTATAGGTTTTCGGGGTCGCTGACTTTTTTCTGATCTCTTTTCCATCGGCTGAAAGCCCTAAATCACCTTAGCAAGCGAGGAGAAGGGTTTCAAAATGAGCGAACTTAGGAATAGAGAAAATACCATTTATTTAACAGCTTTATTTTTACAAGCTCCCGCATTTGCCTGCACCTTCATACGATTGTGCTTTAGTGCAACCTGACCGGAAAAACCCACTTGTGGCAAAAACCGCCAAGAGGAGCCAAATCCTTCAGCAACTATTTAACAGGCGTCTGTAAAAAAAATAATAAAGTTTCATTATTTTAACCATTACCAGATGCGTGATTAAAAACTACTAAGTAAATCTTTCTACACTATTGGTGCAAAATAAATATTTTGAATTTTCAATTGAATCCCAAAATTTTGTTATTGTTCTAAAAAAATGTAATCGAAATAATTTAAGAAAAGCAAAATATTGATACGTAGTTTTATGTGTGAGAAATTTTATGTTTAATCATTCTGGGATGAAGACTATTTTTAGAGCCCCAAAGTAATCTTCATTTGAACAATCTGGACACTTAAGGTACAGATCTATAATAAATTTGTTTTAGATTTTATTCCAGTGTTTACATTACCTTCGTCACGAGGAAGCAGATAAGTCGCGACCCACATATTACACCAATATGTTGCAATATGCACAAGTCGGAATCTTGATTCCCGAGGTGCAGTAGGAAATTCTTTTAATCGCATCAACATATCATCCTTTTGAGGCTGAATTACTAGATCTCCTTCATTTAAATAAAAAAAATTATTAGTTTAGAACTACTAGGTACTTAACTGCGTATAAAATAGTTATATATGATACAAGTGAGCTAAACACTATACATAGAAAAAGAACTAGTCATTCTAGGTAGAGTTTCCTAAAATTTAAAAAAATTATGTTTTGGAATTTAAATTACCGTCTACATGATAGTCTGTACGGTAATGCATCGTCCACGCGTCAGCAGCTACGCCAACCTGTCTAGTTCCTTCTCCCTGTGCACGATGCATTTGATCATGTTGAATGTAGTAGAATTGCGGTATTTGATAATGTTCTGTATAAAATTATAGTTTGTAGTTATTATAACGATACAGCATTCCTTTACTCAAAACTACTCAATAGTACTAATAATTGAACAAGAAATAGAATTCTGTTTTTTTCTGATTCCCGTAAATTGTTCCAAACCCGGTCGCTAATCAATCTGTCTAGCGATTACCCCAAGTGAAGAGTCTCACAAAGCCATCATGCAAAACGCCCCACTCAGGCACATGGATCTCTAAGGTCTTTTGTTTCAGGCGTCATTCACTTCAATAACACTCTGCTTCATGCATTTATTATAAACTATTTGTCACCACACTTTTATATCTCGGCACACCTCCCTAGCTTTCTTCACATCCATGCATTTTCTCATTCTTGTAAGCTCTTGTATTTCTATGGCTTCTTATGTCTCTTCGAATTAGGGTCTCATTCACACATTCTAACCATTCTCCCACGGTATGCCTCTGAGCACACTTTCTTTACCTTGATACATTTGTTTCGTCAGTCGTTGATCTTTCATTCTCAATTGGAGGATTATCTAATTATTAACTTTGTCCATCAGCGGTTTACCGCACATAATGCGTAGGAATTTTTATTTTAATCTCTCTAATTTTACTCTCATCCTTCTTATTCCAGTCATCCTGAACTTCTCTCATCTCGCCACATTTTATCAATTCACACAACCTCTGAGGTATTTCGTCACCACCGTATTCAAACATTTCAGCGCTCACACGGTTTACACCAGCAGTCTTGCCATTTTTTAGGTTCATAATTATATCCCTAACCTCAGAGGCACAGACTCTCTCAATTGGGGTTTCTAACCTATCCTGTTCTATATCGCAGTTATGTTGCCTTAGTTATGGATTATCGCAGTTGTGATGCCCTGCAGCTTCACCTCACCTAATTCCTCAACTGAGTCTCTCAAAGCGTCCAGTATCCCGTATGTATCATATAGCATTTCACCCTTGCTATTTCTCATGCTGAATAACTGTACTGTCATCTCCCTTCATACTGATCACTGGCTATTTATAAAACAATTTCTTGCTTCCTTCGCAATCTTTTTGCATTTTCTTCTCTGCTTCTGTGTTAATTTTATCCTTACTCTTCTTGTGATGTTCAACGTTGTTTTATACACTTCTTTCATTTCTTGGGCGGCTGCTTGGATTCCATCATTCCACCACGCATCAGCAGACATTCTTCCTACAACCGCAGTACCACACACTTCATTCGCACTCCTAACAATGGCATCTTGGATTATAGTTGATGCGTCCTCTTTCCGTAGATTCCCAATCTTGATTCGCGTTTGTTTCGTTTTATTGTTCTTTTTCTCCTCCATCCCTAACTTAATTTTATTTTGGAAACTTCAAGCTAGATCAGTACTGCACTCAGAACCGCTTTATGACCCTTGCATCTTTTACTATCTCTCTTAGTCTCTCATCCGCAACAACAAAGTAAATTATACTGTAGGTATCTTCTCGACACTAGGTGTACGTGTGGATCATTTTGTGCCTCAACCAAGTATTTGTAATGAATAAGCCCTTTTCTAAGCATAAGCTACCTTATCTTTTTTCCTTATCATTTGTTCTTGGATCCCAAAAATTAACTAGCACCCTTTATGTACCCTGACATTGGACGCCAACCCATTTATTCATATCTCCTGGTAGAATGATTCTTTCACCATGATCGCAAGGACTTATAGTATCATATAAACAGTCCCAAAAGGCGTCTCTTACTTCACTCCTGTCACCATCAACTGGGGCGCAGCATGCTATGATAAGTAATCTTCTGATTCCTGCTTTCATTCTAATCTACAACTATCTAGAAGATACAAATCTATTATCCCTGAGATGCTGACTTGCTCTCTCATTCATAATCAAACCTAACCTTACTTAAGATCATTCACGTCCTTAAGATCATTCATCCCTCTAGCATAAAAATAGGCTGAATAACCTACTGAACGACCTAACCACCTAACATCAATTTCTACACTGAATAAGGTTTTGTGTTCTTGAGGTAATCCATAAGTTCCTCTGGTGCCAAAGATTTTGAAACAAGTATTAAGCATTTGTTAAGGTTTTATTCTTGTTTTAGAATAATTGGATTATCTAACTCAAAATTGTGTGTAAATTCTATATAATGTTTTACTAACGCAGTAGAATTATCCTTATTTTTAACATTTCTTTTATGTTCTTTAATTATCTGTCATAACTGTCTGCATGTTTGTCCAATGTAACGAGCTTGACAGTTTGAACATCTGATCATTCATCATATGCACTCTTGTTTTTATCAGCTGTTCAACAACATGTACAGGATAACCATTGTTGAATAGAATGTTAGTTTCACATTTTAAATTATTTTCTCTACATTCTAAAGATCAAAGTTTAATTGTGCGGTCAGTCAGACCGAAAATCATACCTTTTTTATGTGAACAAATTCTAAGCATTTTGTAAAATTTTAAATTAATTTTTAATTAATTTTGTAAAATATTAAATTAATAAATTAGTTTTCCTATCTTCTGCCAAGAGTCATGTGCAAATTCCTCAAAAATCCGGATTTTATTTTTTGGTTTTCTCCCGTCATAATTTAATACCCCCAAAGCCAAATTACTTTAAGTGGGGCTTTTTTAAATCAGAATTCAATCATTCATCAGGTTAAGTGGTTCGATACTATTCCTCGGTAGCTTAACTCAGAAATATCGATTCACAGCAAATATAGTCTTTTTATAGCAAATATAGTTTTTTTAGTGCTAAGATTTATTGTTAAAATTCAGACCTGGGGTGGTGGGGTGTCGATTCCTAATCCTGTTGTAAAGCACGAGCTCCCTGGCATACAATGCTCTAACCCTTCTCTTATAAAGATTCACCTCAAAACCAGAATGACGTTGATCTGTTAGAAGATCGATTATAAAAAGCTCTCCAGTAGGAACTCTTACTATTTGACCCAATTCATGAACTAGTCGATGCTTCATTATATATGCTGGATTTCGTTCTAGTGCTGGTTCAACAAACACTGATTCTGTAAAAAATAATATATTGATTTTTATTATAGGAATAGAAAACAAGCACGCGCTCCATGAGCCTAATTTTTTCGTTGCTTCAGCCTATTTTCAGATTAAAATATAAAATTAATATTAATGCAAAATGTTTTGTATTTCATAGTGCACTGGAACTTTGAATTAGGATCGATTTTCGGCATGTGAGAGTGCGGCACTCTTACTGTTTGTCACGCTTGACTAAGCAGCGCTTCCCGCATCTGGAAACAGCCGCAACATCAATTTTTGAATCGAGGTCAATTCGGACTGCTTGAATCCAAGCTCCAGTGTATTTACTGTCTAAAATAAAATAAACGCAAGAACTATGTTCTGTATAATCGATCGAAATTGAAATCCTCACTTCAGAATTAATACATAATATTTTTGCATGATGCATAAACAATCAAACCGATACATAATGGTTAAAAATACTATTTCTGATGAAAAACACTCTAAAGTTCTTTAACATTGTAACTTGAATTGAGAGGCCGAATTTCATAACCGCCTATAAATTTTACTCGGTGAACGGCGCTGGCCGGTGGAAACTTTCAAACCATTTTTTATTAAAAATTAGATGTTCAACGTCCTGCATGAATACATAATTGTTCCAAATCTCAAACATTATCGTCAAAGTATTGAAAAATATTTAGATTCCTTGGACCTGAGTTGCACTCGAATAAAAGCCTTACATCAAAAAGATTCCTTTCACGCATCAAAGGACTTAAACAAAGGCTTAAACAAACACTTGTCAATGTTTCGATTTTTACACTCACGATTTTTAACTTATCGAAACAAAAGGTTAATATCCACGAACTAAAAAAATTAACGATTTTTTGGGTACAAGCATGTTTTGGGGGTGTTTTCATACCTTAAACATCCAAGTATGGAAATTATAATTTCTTAGTAACTAAAATCACTACAGATTTTTTATTCAACTGCTACGGTATGAAATCACTTTCATATAAGTAGAGGAAGCGTGCATAGCAAGAGTTTTTGCCTAACCCATCTCGACTTTTCGAAGACCCTCAAGTTACTGTCGTCTGCCCGCCTACACCAGATGAGGAATGCCCACCTATCACTACCGAGGAGGTGAAAAAAGTATTAAGAGGCATGAAGAACTATTCCGCTCCGGGACCAGATGGTATTAAGACCTTCTGGTGAAAGATGTTTCCTTCATCCCACCAGCATCTGGACCGCATTTTCACCTCATATCCAAAGTCGGAAGAAGCTATTCCGGAGTGGTTGGTGGAAGGGCGCCCAGTGCTCCTGCCGAACATAGGCAAATTAGCTGAGCCTAAGAATTACAGGCCAATAATTTGTCTGAACACACTGTATAAGATCTCCACAAGCTGTCCTAAATGATAGGATTGTTCGGACAATTGGACCTGTGTGGCAAGAGATGTACGAACAGCGCGGCTCAAAGAAAGGCGATGTCGGGAAACCTGTTTATCGATAGATGTTTCTGCAAAGACGCAGCATTCTATCAGCGCTACCTATCGATGGCCTGGATTGATTACCGGAAAGCTTTCGATTTAACCTTCCACAGACTTATCATCTGTCTGTTGAAAAGCTTAAAGGTTCATCCACACATCGTGAGGTGTATAAAGATATTAATGTCGCTTTGGGCAACCAGATTTACTATCTGATCTGAAAAACATCCTGTGATCACTAATAGTGTCCCCTTTCGGAGAGGTGTGCTTCAGGGAGACATCATGAGCCCTCTCCTCTTTTGCCTCACAATATTGATACTATTCTATTGATTTTTATGTTGCTGACCAGATGTGTATATTAATAATCTCGATATAATCTTATCAGTATCATAAAAAATAAGACGCCAATCCACCGCCTAAGAAGACTGATTCGTAGGATTCTGAAGTTCTATGCTAAATATAAAGAGACCGGGTGTCGGCAGATGAGAATATATGAACTCCTATCTAAGACAACGCTGCTGAAGGCTGAAGGCTTCTCACCCCGGCCCTTCCAACCCTCAGTAACCGAAGTTTGGTGGGACTAACGTTACAAGTAGCCTCTCCACCATACGACGAATCGCTACTTACCGTGGACATGATCTCGACTAGCAAAATAAATTTCAGGCATGAAGGTGGCAGTTGGGTGTACAATCTAAACAATGAATACTAAAAGCAATAAAATAGTCGCGCAATGAACTGGAACTTTGATTGACGAAACGCATACACACGGTAAACGTAAAGGTCGAGTTTCCAGCGTTAAATACAGACTGCGTGTTTCGAATGCTAGATGAGTGAATGATCTTTAGGTCTGAAAGAAACTATGTACGAAGGAAACTAGATATTTTATGTGTACCTGAGACGGAGAAAAAGGGTTGCGAAAGTAAAAACATAGCAAATGGGGTGTTGAAAGGCGGTTTTGAAATCTGGTCAGGAGTAGGTAGTGAATCACATGGTAGTCAAGAGGTCGTTTTGATTATGAATGAAGAAGAAAGACATCATTTCAAAGAATACGATTTTGTACCTCCCAGATTATTATGGGTTAGAATAAAGGTAGGAATCAGAAGACTATGTATCATAACGTGCTACGCCCCAGTTGATAGTGATCCGAGGGGATTCAAAGACGCCTTCGGGGACACTTTAAACGATGCAATAAGTAATTGCGATCAAGGTGAAAGAATAATTCTCCTATGAGATATGAACGGCTGGTTGGCGTTGAGCGTCAGGATACAGATACAGAAAGGGTGCTAGGTAAGTTTGGGGATCCAAAAAGAAAAAATTATAACAGGGAAAAATTAGTTAGCTTCTGCTTAGGAAAGGGCCTGCACCTGGTGTAAAGAAAATAACCGCAGTATAATTTACTTCGTTACTGCGGATGAAAGAAAAAAAGAACTAGTAAAAGATACAAAAGTCATGAGGGGTTCCCAATGCAATACTGATCATTACCTTCTAGTCTCCACAATAAACATAGGCGCGGATGGAGAAGAAAGGTAACAAAAAAAGCGAAACAAACGCGAATCAAGATTGAAAGTTTACAGAAATGGGAAGTACGAATAGATTTTCAGAATAAGATAAGCGAACGCATAGATAGGGCAACTTGGGAGGCGCTTAGAAGCAATAAAGATATAGAGGGCGCGTGGACTTTGTTACGGGATATCATTGCGAAAAACCTGCGATTGAAGTATGTGGCACGGCGGTGCTAGGAAAAAAGTCTGGTGCTGCGTATTGGAATGATGAAATTCAAGTAGCCTAGAAAGAAAAGAGAAAGCATACAAGCTAACATTAAACATCACCAGGTCTTAGCGATTAGGAGAGAAATAGGCTTAAAAACGAGGAAAATTAAACGACTATTCAAGGAAAGTAAAGATAAAATCAGAATAGAAGAAGAGAAGAAAATACAAAACGATTTCGAAGGAATCATGAAACTATCATCTAAAGAGCTGAAGGGAAGTAAACGTACAGAGTTTGTTAGCATGAGAAACAGCAAAGACCATAAACCTTTCAACATAAGAGCTCCGAGGAACCTGTCCAATTTACCCGACCCCGTTTGACATCGGACGCGAATTCCAAAATTTGTCTCAAGTAGTTTGTTAAGCTTTGTTTTAATTCTTTTTATAATCGTTAGTAATCGAATCCATCCTCTAAAAATTGATGAACCGTATTGATTCATCCGACTAGGGGTAGGGTTATCGTTTGATATCGATTACTGGGATACCGATCCATGATGAAACTTTTCCAGATTTATCGAATAGATGACTGAACTAAAGTGAGGTATTTTACGTAAATAAAGTTTTAATTTAAATCAACAATTTCAATTTTTAATCAACATTTCGCAACCGTGTTGGGACTGGAAAGTATCAGAATTGTAGGAAAGCCAAGAAGTGGCATGAGTCTTTAGGCTGGGAAAGAGGCTGACACGCGTCATCGTGTCGACATCATTGTACTAGGATTAGCGCTGTCTTCGTCTTGTGGCTCTATTGTGTTTGATTTCTCTCGCTCTTTCTCTTTCTCTCCCATCCCCCCACTCTGGGACAAGCAATTGAAAATGATTTTCAATTGAGCCTCCGGATCAGAGTAGGATAGTAACTTGTTACCAGTAACTAAGTTACTGAAAAATTGCCTTATTTGTAACTTTTAGGGTAATTTCGTTACTGTTTTAATTAGTTACTTGTAACGTAACTTATTTACGATTTTTACAATAACTTGGAACTTTAATTTTAATTTCTTTGAAGTTACTTTGTGTTTTTTGTATATTATTTCTTATTAAGAAATGTTTATGGGTTAGTTATGGGCAGAAAATTCAACTCTTTCAGTTGAGCATTCAGCTATTTTCTTGAAAATTCATATTTTTTGGTTGAATTTAACTGTCGTTGATTTCAAATTAAAATATCTTTTGATTGGACTATTATCAATTATCATATCTTCCTTTGAGCAGTCATCTATTTTGTTTGAAAATTCATGCATTTTGCCTTTTTTCAAAGTTCAACTTTTTCCGTTCAAAATTGATCTCTTTGGTAAAAAAACTTAAATTAATTTTTGTTGCAAATTCAACTATTTTGATAGAAAATTATCTTGATTTAGCTGATAATTCAGCTATTTGGTTGGAAATTCGTCCTTTTTGGTTGAATTCAATTGTGAACTCAACTATTTTGGTAGAAAGTTCTACTAGTTGATTGAAAAATAACGATCATTTTTGTTGAAAATTCAGCTCTTTTTTGTTGAAAATTTATAATTTCGTTGTGAAAATTCAATAATTTGGTTGGAAATTGATGTATTTTGTTAAAAATTTAAGTATTATGGTAGAAAGTCCAAATTTGGTCGGAAATTAACGTTTTTGTCGGAAATGTAAATCTTTTGTAGAAAATTCGTCTTTTTTGCTTTAACATTCTAGAAAATTCAACTATTTGGTTACAAATTTACTTTGTTGAAAATTCAACTATTTGGCTGGAAATTAGTATTTTGGTTTAAAACTGGTAGAAAATTAACTTTTTTGATGGAAATTAATACTTTTTGTACAAAAATTCAACTATATGATTGAAAATTAACTTTTTTGTTAAAAATTCGTCTTTCTCGTTTGAAACTTGTAGAAAGTTCAACTAATTGATTAAAAAGTAACTTTTTTGTTGCAAATTAATAATTTCGTTGTGAAAATTCAATCATTGGTTGAAAATGCATGAATTTGTTAAAATTTAAGTATTATGGTAGAAATTCCAAATTTGGTCGGAAATTAATTTTTTTTTTAATTTAATTTTTTTTGTTGAAATTCGTCTTTTTTGTTTGCAAATGTTAAAAAATTTAACTATTTGGTTGAAAATTAACTATTTGGTTGAAAATTAACTTTTTTGTTAAAGTTATTATTTCCGGTGTGAAAATTTAACTATTGTTTTGAAAAGTCATGTGTCTTGTTACAATTCAAGTATTTTGGGTAGAAAGTACTAGTTTGGTCGAAAATTACCTTTTTGTTGGAAATGTAAATCTTTTATAGAAAATTCGTCTTTTTGCTTTAAAATTCTAGAAAATTGAACTATTTTGTTACAAATTTCCTTCGTTGAAAATTCAACTGTTTGGCTGAAAATGAGTATTTTGGTTTGAAAATGGTAGAAAATTCAACTATTGGGTTGAAAAATAAATTTTTGGTTAAAAAATATTATTTTCGGTGAAAAAATTCAACCATTGGGTTGAAAATTTATGTATTTTGTTAAAAATTGAAGTATTATAGTAGAAAGTCTAAGTTTGGTCAGAAATTAACTTTTTTGTCGGAAATTCGCCTTTTTTGTTGAAATTCCGTCTTTTTTGCTTGAAAATGGTAGAATATTCAACTATTTAAGTGAAAAGTAACTTTTTGGTTGAAAATTTATAATTTCGTTGTGAAAATTGAATAATTTCATTGAAAATTCATGTATCTTGTTAAAAATTTAAGTATTATGGTAGAAAGTCATCATTTGGTCGGAAATTAACTTCTTTGTTTAAAATTTAACATTTTTGTTGAAATTTAATCTTTTTTGTTTGAAAATGGTAGAAAATTCAACTATTTGGTTTAAAAATAAAATTTTGGTTAAAAATGTTTTAATTTTCGGTGAAAAAATTGAACCATTTGGTTGAAAATTGATGTATTTTGTTAAAAATTGAAGAATGATGGTAGAAAGTCAAAATTTGTTCAGAAATTAACTTTTTTGTCAGAAATTAACTTTTTTGTCGGAAATTTAA
>CAKNWT010330994.1:0-14932 GCA_932066315.1 Andricus coriarius | reverse complement strand
ATCCTTGGCTTCACTATCCGGGGTGAGTTGAATGTATCAAACCTTATCCATCTCAAACACTCACTCTTGAAGGCCCGGATCAAAAAAACACAGGAGAAAAACTTTCGGTAACAGTTCCTCCAAAAAAGGATGCACAGCATCTTCCACAGAAATGTGACGGATCAGTCGATGTCGTATGAGGTAACTTTAAGTTAACTCAAATCAACTGGATTGGAGTTCGGCACGGAGGTTTGATTTTGGCGTGTCAAGCTGAAACGTTACCCTGATTTCGCCGGAAGTGGGTGCTATTTTCTGGAATGACACCCGCTCCAGGTGAAATCCCGCGGTTGTCCTTATGACAAAATTTTAACTATACAGTGGTGTACTGAATACTTAAGGATGCGGCACGGTAATCATCCTTTCGTCATCTTCTGGTCTTGAATTTCAATAGTCAGCTCTAAAGATTCGTAGTAACTTGGTTTGAAAAAATTTTATTTGGTCATACGGATCAAATGAAGAAATGAAATCATTTTTTCAAACAAAACCTCTGCACTTGAAAGAACAGTCGATAAAAAGGTGGGCTCGATTTAGTCACATTTTTTTATAAAAAAAACCCTAGCATCTTCTGCATTTTCGGTTTTTGAATGCATTCTCTATACTAATTTCGATGCTAAATTATGTAAGATTATGTAAAATTACCAGCTAATTATGATTGAAAACTAAACGACAAGATCGTTATTGATACACTGCATTTGGTAAAATTATATTGACTTTTAAAGAACAAACGTTGCAAGGTTTAGAAAAATTCGTTGCATAATCATAATTTGTGAAATTATGCTCGTTCATATTATCGCCAAATCCAGAAAATTATTTTTAAATGTTTGTAAAATTTATAAAATCAAGTACAAATCTTACTTTTGAAATCTGGAACAAAAAAATGAGTAAATATTGCGTGATTGCTGAGATAAAATTTCATAATTTAGACAAATTGTCATATGGTTATTGATAAAAAAAGTATTTATTTATTCAAACAATGATTATATGATAAGAAATCAACGCACACGACGAATCTCTTATTTTTATCTTCGCCAACATTTCCATTCCACGGGTCAACATTTTTTATGATAACTTAGCAATCACGTGATATTTATTCGTGTCCTTCGCCAGATTTTAAGAGTATGATATGCTCTAAATTTTGCCAATTAAAAAATTTTTCAGGAACAATTTACTAGATTTGGCGATAAGTTGAGCGCAAGATTTCGAAAAGATGATTTCGCTAAAAAGAACCTTGGACTTTGATGCCACCTATTTTTTTTAATCGTCCAATAAAATAACTTCACGATATAGGCAGATTCAACGCTACATAAACTTTCAAACGGTTGTTATTGAAACAATAGATTTTGGTAATAATATTATTCTTGAAATAAAAAGAAGTGACTCTGCAGAAAAAAAATGTCGTTTGTTCAAAAATATGAATTTGCTTCATAATTGTTGGTAATAATCAGAAGTATTGTTGAGGTAAATTTCTTGTGTCAAAATATTATTCGTACATGCTGAAAAAACTTTGAACCTTTTGAATTGGAATTCCAACGGATCGCGATGATAACATCCGAAAGGTGTATCCTAGCCTGGCTACATTACTTATTATAATGAGATAATGATGAGAGAGCAGATTTATTCATTGAAGGAAAAGTAAAAGGGGAAAGAAGTCTTCTGTCTGAAAAAATAAGTTTCTGATTGTAAAAATGTATTTATTTGAAAAAAATAAGCATATTAAAGAGAAAAATGTTCAGAATCGTTCGGAAAATAAATTATACAATTGTTGAATATATTTGAAGGCTTTCAAATTTAAAAATATTTCCTCGAACACCTAGGGAGAAACAGGATTCTAATTTTTCATCACCTATTTCAATTGTTCATAAACTACGTTTTAATTATGGGGAAAAGATTTGAAATATGAATAAATAAATGGCCGTAGCTACGTGTACCGAAATTTCGGTAGAAGTAGCCAGATTTTTTCGGTACGAATAAGGGGAGTTAGAAAAGGAGATATTTGTACCGAAATATTGATACGTATAGCTGGATTATTTCGGTACGCGTAGAAACTTCTTGAATAAATATTTAAAAAGTAATTTCAATTCCCAAAATCAAAAGTCTCATCGAATAGAATTCAAGCTACATGGTATGGGAAATTTTCAATTTTGTCCACTTGAAATTAATATAGTAAATGGAATATAAAATTGCTTTTCTTATTTGACATTTAAGACGCGCGGAGGAGAATAAATAGAAATTTTATATGAAACGATTCTTATTTGAGGAGTAAGCGAACATAACGTGATAAATCCACTTGAGTTAATGTTGCAATGTTTAAGTATATTTGTAGTTTAAAGTAAATCATTAAAATTAAAAATTGAAATGTGCTATTATAATTTTTCACACTGTTGAATAACTTGAATGCAAAAAAAAAAATAAACTGAATTTATTCACTTTTGATTTAGCAAAGCATATTTCACTGATTATTCATGTTCTAAGGATATAAATGTTTGGTGGCAATGTTTTGGTGAAATGCAGAGGTTTTGAAAAATTTGTGGAGCATTTTGAAAGATTGCAAGGAGTTTTTAATTAGTTTCAGTAATTGGAAGGGTTTGCGTAGAATTTTCAAGATTGAAAAAAGAAAGAGTTTTTGGCGGCGTGGCCTTCTCATTTAGTATACAATACAAAGCAACCATGACTTTCTTCTGATTTAGTTCGATCCCTATATTTCCCCTCCATTGACCGAAGTCGGTCGCGAATGACGTTATAACTGGACTCTCCACCTTGCAACGACTGGCTTATTATTTATAACATGATTTTTGACTCGCAAAATACATTTATTGCACTAAGTTGGTAGTTGAGCGTATTCGTTAAACAATTACACAGAAAAACATCAGTTTTTCCCCAGCACGTCAGGATTTTCCCCTGGATGCGTCAAATTTCCTAGTAAATCAACTTTTTTGGGTATAATTACCCTTGGTTTAAAAATCATCTGGAAACAGATTAGGCATGATATTTTTACGTATTTTGCGGTGCTGAATAAGAATTTGACATCAGTTTTCCCCGAGCGCGTCCGGATTTTCCCCTAGACGCGGAAGATTCCCTATAAAATCAGCTTTGTCGAGTATGAAATAACCTTTGTTATTGAAATCGTCTGGAAAAGATCAGGCATGATGTTTTATGTATTTTGCTGCGCAGAAGACGAATCTGATACTAATTTCCCGTCATCACATCGGGGTTTTCCCTAGATGCGGAAAATTCCCTACAAAATCAGCTTTATCTGGTATGAAGTAACCTTTGTTATTGAAATCGTCTGCAAAAAGATCAGGCACGATATTTTTATGTATTTTGGGGCGGTGAACACGAATCTGACATCAGTTTTCCCCGAGCGCTGCAGTGTTTTCCCCTAGACGCGGAAAATTTCCTATAAAATCAATTTTGTCGGGTATGAAATAACCCTGGTTATTGAAATTGGCTGGAAAAAGAACAGGCATGATATTTTTATCTATTTTGTGGCGCAAAACCAGAAAAACAATATAATAAAATTATAATTCTAGTGTGGAAACCTAGGTAATATCGGAAAACTCAAGTGAGATGTGCTTTTAATGTGTCCAACAACAAGAAAAACTTTTGAAGTAAGTTTAGTCCCCTTCTCTCAAATCCTACTGGAGCAACTTGAGCTAATGAATGATAACTCAGATTCGATTGACTCCTACTAAATCCTGGCTACATTATATGTATGATGTTCGATGTAATAAGGGTGACGTTATACCCGCGAGCAATGTGTTCATAGAAAATTTATCGTATCTAGGGGAAAAGCCTGACCTGCTGAGGAAGAACCAAGTTCAGATTCGTATTCAACAACCCAAAATACTTCATGATATGATTTTCGGGCCGCCTTCCAGATGAATTCAATGATTTTCTACGGACGGGATGAGGCTAAACTAATGTTATCTTCGTATTTAGCGAACCAAAATATATAAACGTATTATACTCCGATCTGTTTACAGACCATTTAAAAAACAAGGGCAATTTCATACACGAAAAAGCAGTTTTCTAGGGAATTTTCCGCGTCTGGGGAAAACCCCGATGTGATGATAGGAAACTAGTCTCAGATTCGTATTCTGCGCATAAAAATAGATAAAACATTATGCCTGATCTTTTTCCACACGATTTCAATAACAAGGTTTATTTCATACCCGAGAAAGCTGATTTTATAGGGTATTTCCCGCGTCTAGGGAAAACCCCGATATGATGGCGGGAGATTATTATCATATTCGTGTTCAGCGCCCTAAAATACATAAAAATATCATGTTTGATCTGTTTCCAGATGATTTTAATGCCAAGGGTTATTTCATATCCGAAAAAACGGATTTTATACGGAATTTTTTGCGTCTAGGGGAAAATCCGGACACGCTCGGGGAAAAATGATGTCAGATTCGTGTTTTGCGCACCAATATACATAAAAATATCATGTCTGATCTGTTTCCAGATGATTTTAATGCCAAGGGTTATTTCATACCCGAAAAAACGGATTTTATAGGGAATTTTCCCGCGTCTAGGGGAAAATCCGGACACGCTCGTAGAAAGCTGATGCCAGGTTCGTCTTCGGCGTCCCAAAATACATAAAAATATCATGTATGATCTGTTTCCAGATGATTTTAATACCAAGGGTTATTTCATACCCGATAAAACTGATTTTATAGGGAATTTTTTGCGTCTAGGGGAAAATCCGGACACGCTCATGGAAAACTGATACCAGATTCGTCTTTGGCGACCCAAAATACATAAAAATATCATGTCTGATCTGTTTCCAGATGATTTTAATGCCAAGGGTTATTTCATACCCGAAAAAACGGATTTTATAGGGAATTTTTTGCGTCTGGGGGAAAATCCGGACACGCTCGTAGAAAACTGATGCCAGGTTCGTCTTCGGCGCCCCAAAATACATAAAAATATCATGTATGATCTGTTTCCAGATGATTTTAATACCAAGGGTTATTTCATACCCGATAAAGCTGATTTTATAGGGAATTTTTCCGCGTCTAGGGGAAAATCTGGACACTCTCGGGGAAAACTGATGTCAGACTCGTGTTCGGCGCACCAAAATACGTTGAAATATCATGTCTTGTCTGTTTCCAGATGATTTTAATACCAAGGGTTATTTCATGCCCGATAAAGCTGATATTATATAGAATTTTCCGCGTCTTGGGGAAAATCCTGACGTGCTGGGGAAAAACTGATGACAGATTCGTGTTCAGCGCCCCAAAATACGTATAGGTACCATACTCTGATCTCTTGCACAATCCACTTTTTTTGTGGGCCTGTGTTATCAATACAAAAAATAGAGTAGCCTCGAAGTGGATTGAAATTTTACCTGAAGAAAGACATGCTTCTGGTAAAGGTAAAGTTTCAGGCGACAAGTAGAGACTGGGTGTTTGTTTTGCAAGAGGGTTGAATAATTCTATAGAAAGACAATTTCTTTTTTTCTAATTTCTTATAATATCGTATGTGCTTCTAAAAAAGGAAAAAGGGATGCGACGGTAGAATAATAGGATATAGGGTTGAAGAACGGACTCGAATTATGGTCGGGAGTAGATAGCGAATCACATGGTTGTCAAGGAGTCGGTCTGATTAATCAGAAAATTATTTATTATAATGTGTTATGCCCCAGTTGATAGTGAAAAAAGTGAGGGAAGAGACACCTTGTGGGACACTTTAAATAATACTATAGGCTCTTGTTATCATGAGAAAAGTATCATTCTACTCGAAGATATGGATGGATTAAAGCCCAACGATTGTTTTCACAAATACTTGGTGTAGGTAGTGATCCCAACTTTGGCACGTAGACGCACTGCGCTTGCGCTAGGATGCTTAAGAGGAACACGACGCGACAACCTGTTACCATGGCAATAATAGGCCGCGCCGTGTTCCTCTTACGCACAGCTAGCGCAAGCGCAGTACCTCTACATGTCAAAGTTGGGGTCACTGGGTTCGAGCATGAAATGATCCATTTGCACACCTGATGCAAAAGCAATAGCCATAGTATGATTGTTTTTATTACTGCAGACGAGAGACCTTGAGAGCCTTTCTCCCCTTGTTACGCAATCGACTATTGCGTCAAGCATCTCGAAAGGGATTTAAAGAAATTCAGAATTATTGGAATGTGATTTTCGATACGCGTTGAATATTCGGCATCTATTTTTGATCGCTTGTGACTGTTTTATCGTTTGGATCGTTTTATTGAAGTCTTTATAGTTCTGTATCAAGAGAGCAGAGTTAATCACATCTTCCCTTATTGGATCCCTTAAAATCTTCGCAAATCTTTTGATATTCAAAATCTCTTGACATCCTTGAACATTTATTAGAATACTAATCTCTTGAAATCTTTGTCATTTTCCAAAAACTTTTGTAATCGCTTGAAATCTTTTGAAATCACTTGACATCTTATGAAATCCCTGAAAAGCTTTGAAAATATCGTTAAATTCCGCAAAGATTTTGTATTAGTATTTGTAATAAAGTTGGTATTTGGGCGTATACTTTGAATAACGAATAATAAAAACAATAGAGTAGCCTCGAAATGGTTTGAAACTTTGGTTGGCGAAAGGTATGCATCAGCAAAAGTTTCAGGCGATGAATGGAGACTGGGTACTTCGAATGCTAGATGTGTGAATGATATTATGGAAAGGCAATTTCGGGAAATAATGCACGTAAGGAAGCTGGTCATTTCATGGGTGCCTGAAGCGAAGGAAACGGGATGAACTGGTCTGCAAATTTCAACTTTCGGTCTGCTAATCGGAAATGACTAGGTGTTTTCGATAGATTTTCGAACGCTAAAAACAAATCTCAGCTCAAAAGTTGTCCATTACGTATAGTTTTTGATAAAATAGAGGTTCGAACCCCAGAAAAAAGGCGTCTTTGGCCATATTTGGATAATCGTAGGCACTAAACCCGAGGTCGTAGAATCTTCCAGAATGTCTCAAATTGAAGCCCTGTGAACCTCGTCGATGGATCGGCGTACATTGCACCCTATAAAAATAACCCTTAAATTGAATAGTTAATCTCATCTCAGTTTCTGAAGTCTAAAAGTGAAACAAATGGTACCGGCTCACATTTCATATACGGATCAACAACAGTATCTCTATTCGAGACAGGCTAGAATTTCCAAAAAGTTACCAGTTGAGAATTCGAATCAAATCTGTCTATATGAGCACTACCAAAAAACCTTTTGATGGATAAACATACATTGTACTCCATTGAAACAATCCTCATGTCGATTCTAAAGTTATGGTAAGAAGATTTTTGTTAGAGAAGCAAACTTATGCAACAAAGCAATACTCTGCAATCATTTCCCACACGGCATGAAATGTTGCAGTAAAAATTTCAAAGAAATATTACAATGATGTCTTTTAATAATGTCGCACACAGGTTTCAAAGACGTTTTAAAATTATTTCTATGAAATGTCTCCTGAAGTAAATCTAAAATATTCCAGAAATATTTCACTAAAATATTATTTGTCATGTTTAATAATAATTTGAAGAAACTTTGCAGAAATATTGCAGAAACATTGCACTAAAACGTTACTTGCCATGTTCGAAAATATTTTCAAATAACATTGTAAAAAAATTGCATAAATATTGCACGAAATCATTTATGAAAGATTTTGAAAATGTTACAATGAAACCTTTTGATAATGTTGCACACAGGTTTTAAAGACGTTTTAAAATTTTGTCTATAAAATGTTTCCTGAAGTAAATATAAAATATTGCAGAAACGTTTCAGTAAAATATTATTTGTCATGTTTAAGAATAATTTAAAGAAACTTTGCAAAAATATTTCAGAAACATTTCACAAAAATATTACTTGCCTTGTTCAAAAATACACTACCGTCGGAAATTGTGCGCACGACTCTTGTAAGCGCTATTAAAAATCACTGCTGACTTCGAACCACGATATTTCAATGAAAAAAAGAGATGAGGCATTTTTCAAAAAACAGTTAGAAAGCTTATGAAATTCCCCTTCTAGTGGTATCCAACAAATATTTGTTTGACCTTCTGAAAATAATACAGCACGTGAGAAGTTTAAAAACAAAATTGAAGATTTTGTCAAATTTTCTACCTCAACTTCAACTTTTAGCACGACCTAGAACATTTTTTTCAAAAACCTCAAAATTACACTACATCGAGCCTGAAATCTTATCTTTTACATCTTTGTTTGTACAGTAATGGTGTAAATCGTGAGTAGTTTAGCTCAGATACAATTGAACATTTTCAATCATATCTCGGGTACCCATGAAGATTCTTTTAGTTTTCTTGGCTTAAATTAAAGATCAGATTTCAGGCTCGATGTCGTATAATTTTAAGGTTTTTGAAAAAATTTCCCTAGGTCGTGCTAAAAGTTGAAGTTAAGGTAGAAAATTTGAGAAAATCTTTAATTTTGTTTTTAAACTTCTCACGTACTGTATTATTTTGAGAAGGTTAAAGAAATATTACTTAAGCACCACTAGACGTGGAATTTCATAAGCCTTCCAACTGTTTTTTGAAGGTAGTCATAATACACATATACTTTGCTGATTGTACGAAAACCAAGAATTATTTACACCTTGCACAGTTGCACACGCATATCCTTACTTTTTTGACATACTTCTTTGTATGGAAGGGGTCAAATTTCAAAATCTGACATAAATTTTGAAAAACTGTAAAAGCGATATCACTTTTTTAAAAAAGCCTTCGTTTAGACGGCCCACTCTCCACCATGGTAACACATAATCACACATGATAATCTCCCCTCATAATTTTCCATCTTACAAATATTTACAGTACTTGAAACCTTGGCAGAGATAACGGTGCACCAATAAAGATCTGTTTTTTCGAATATTTGTTTAAGCTGTGACATAATAGGTCTACGACGAAATAGAACTAGAAACGTCCTAGTTTATAAATAGAAAAATCTCGTAGATAATTGATTAGTTACGTAGTTAACATATTTCTCCGCAAATCAGTAGCATCTACTGTTGAATCTACTACAATAGAAAATGAAGATCGCCCCTGGTACTCTATTCTTCGGTTTATCCGTTTACCTTCATTCTATTGGTAAATATATTATTATACCACAATTTATATTCAATCTAGAATGTCCGTGTGTCTTATTCAAATAACACGGTCGCTTTGCAACACTGTTCCCACCCAGATTGTTGATCAATCTCTCTAGCAAGCACACCAGGTGAAGAGCTTCACAAATTCACAATGCAAAGCTCTCCACGCGCCCCTGAAGGCTTCTTTTAATTCACTCCTTTCACCATCAACTGTAACGTAGCACGCTATGTATGGCATATAATCTTCTGATTCTCACTTTCATCCTAACCCACAACAATCTGGGAGATACAATATTATGTTCCTTGGCATGCTGATGTGTTCTCTCATTTGTAATCAGACCAACTCCTTGGCTACCATGTGATTTACTATCTACTCCTGACCATAGTTCGAGTCTGCTTTCGAACTCCCTATTGCCTATCACTCTACTGTCGCATTTCTTTTTCTTTGCTTCGGGCACACATTATATATCCAGCCTCCTTACATGCATTATTTCCCTAATTGTCTTTCCTTGGGGTCATTTACACCCCTAGCATTCCAAACACTTAGTCTCCATTCGTCGCCTTAAACTTTTCCTGATGCCTTTTATCAACCTAAGTTTCAATCCATTCCGAGGCTACTCTATGGTCATATACACCCCCAACATCTAGGACACTATCTAGTTTTCCAGCTATACATATTACTACATTATCGCTACATTTAAGATGACGATCTTTGCAAGAAGGTAAAACAGAGTGATCTTTCAACAATTTACCCAAGTTCAATGATTCCTGTTCATATTTATTAAAATTTATTTTCTCTCTTTTGATTTCTGAACTTCGTAATGAGTTTTCATTGAACAAGAATCATTAAATAGATCATGTGAATCATTTTCATTTGAATAATGAAATTCACTCCGAGATTCGATTCCATGCCGTACGCGCAGACCGAGTACTGGTGATTAAAAAGAAAAATCGTTTTAAACATCATTAGCACTCAAGGTAGTAGATTCATTATGAAAAAGGGGGTCCTTCTTTTTTTCTGCTTGGTGGAAGAATATGAAAGGGTTAACATTTTCTGATTTAGTTGATAGTTCAAACAAATCCGAATCTGGAGTTACATTCTTCGAAGGCGGGTTGACATATTTTTCAAATGGATATTTATTCGAGAGAGACAAATCTGGCGCTGGATTTATTTGAAACAGTGTTAAATTTTCCATTCCGGTTGGAAGTTGAGAAAGGGACGTCTCGGTTTGATGTTTAGCAGCAACATCTTAAGCGTGATTTGGAGAGAGGTTTCCAATTTCCTGCAGCAGTTATTTTAATAACGTTTTAAAAAACAAAAAATCCTGATAAAAATTATACCATGGAAGTCAAATCTCCTCTTGCTTCGGTATAAGTCACATCTTTTTTACTTTTTCGTCCCAACCGTTGCCCAAGCGAAGAATTTCGAGCCCAAGGACCCCCCGTCCCTGTTAGGGGGGGAGGTTATCGAATAATATTAATAGACTTCTGAAAAATTATAACATCAAAACTATTTTCAGAATTGAACATAAACTTGATAAATACATTAAATTAGGATAGGATAAACTTAGCTTATTAGAAAGTTGTAATGTGGTTTATAGAATTACTCTCTAGAGAAAAGGGTTCTCTAAGTACTTAAAGCGGTTGCTCTTGGTGGTTGGAAACCCACCTTAAACTGTGTCTCCCCCTCCCTCCCCAAGTGAGTGTGTGAGAGTGTCTAAAGGAATAGGGAAACTTCCATTTCATAATCAGTGGTCCTTCTAAAATCTGGTGCGAAAGCTGCTCTGAGATTAAAACACTTTGAACTAGCGGGATATGCTATAATTCATATTAAATCCACTATAGATATTTAAATTAACAAATTTCTATTTCTTCTTACAGAATTGATAAGTTCACAACCAGAATTTGAGCTTGCAGAACCGACTACTTTAAAAGTATTATTTCCTGATTCCAAAGGTGTACATTTTCCTCCTGTCAAGACATTAGAACATACAATCGCTCAATCCTTCCCTAAATTC
Organism: Andricus coriarius; assembly: GCA_932066315.1. Classification (NCBI taxonomy): domain Eukaryota; kingdom Metazoa; phylum Arthropoda; class Insecta; order Hymenoptera; family Cynipidae; genus Andricus; species Andricus coriarius. The sequence continues at coordinate 3,807 of CAKNWT010330994.1, read as the reverse complement.
CACATACTCAATGGTCGCCAGATGGCTGAACCAGTTGCGACTTACTTAAGAAGAGGTGATGTCATCTTTGGATATGAGAAAGAAGATGATATCAAACTACTTGGACCTTTGTTTCGCCAACCATATGAATTGGTCGTATTTAACACCAAAAATCAACGATGGTATATCCTGTCCTTTGATGAATTAGAAAAATTGGGTGCGACCCGTAGTTTGCGACTTGTTCGCGCGCATGATAAGGCTGCTACTGTTGCACACGTCAATTACCATGAAGCAATCCCAAAAGCAAACCCAAAAGCACACCATGCAGCAAGCGAAGCCGCATACCTTGCAACAAAGAGGCACGAAGAATCTTTAAGAATACCTTCATTGGACTATGAAGAAGGCGCTAGATCAGTCAAGGAACACTACTTTCGAAAATATAATGAAGAATACGAACGTCATGCAGGAGAACCATCAGGAGGATGCTGTTTCAGTATTTAAATTAATCTGTGGTCTATTGGTATACAATCAATAGAGTCTTTCCTTCAGGAGAGTACAAAGTCAGAAAGGTGCACTAAAGTGAATTTGTTTATAAGAATGGTTTATAGCAGTATCAATTGATTGATTCAAATATCTTAATTAATGGAAAAAATTGACATTAGTTTGCAGGATTTAAGAATATTATTAATAAATAGGAAGACTGTTGCAATGGCGAAGACTAAATAGTGTTCATGTTATTATAAATATTTAAGATATCACATGATATAATCACGCTCCAGTTTCATGTAAAAATGTTTAAGAATACACTTAGTTAACCTTTTAATGAAATACCGAAATACTTATTTTCTTGGGCAGAATGCTTCCTTAAAAGATAGGAATTCGTGATAATAAAAGTAGTTCTAGCACAGCTCGAATATTCAAATAACAACCTGTATGCAGTAACCAAAGGACATCTTAGAAAGAACTACCAAAGTAAAATTTATCTTACTAGCTCATTTCAGGACTGATATTAATCCAAATAAATTATGTTTATTAAATTTTAATGGTAAGACCCAATTATTATTCGCTTTGAAGCTCGTTATACTTTTTGTTGTATTTTTCTGGTACAAATTTTCTAAAATATACAAGATATAAATGTGGTAAGGGTACAATTATATATATTTCAGGAAGGGGACCAATTTTGTACTAATATTCATATCTTGCATTGTTTTCGATGAAAATCGAAATGTTCAAGTGTCGAATGTTTAAGTAAAAAGTTGACTTTTCAATCCAAAAATGAACATTTTCAACAAAGGAGTGAATTATTAATCAAGAAAGATAAATTTTAAAAAAACACCTATGTTAATTTTTAATGGGACAGTTGAATTTACAACCAAATAGTTGAACTTTAAAGCGAAAGAAATGAATTTTCAACGAAATAGTTGAACTCGAAATAGTTAAATTTTTAACCTACAAAGTTAAATTCTTAACAAAAACGTAATAGTTATTATTTCATTAAAAAAATCGAATTTCCACCAAAAGAGATGAATTTTAAAAACAAGAAATAAAATTTATCAACCAAGAAGATTCATTTTCTACCAACAAAGAATTTGAAACAAAATAAATTAATTTGCAAACAAAAAGTTAAATTTTCAGCTAAAAAGATACATTTTTAAATTGTCTTTACTTAATGCCTTATAGGTTGCCTGCAAATTTCATTCAAGTGGCATTACGGGTTAATGCAAAAGGGGGAGAAAATGGGACCTGGAAGGCCGAGGAGGGTGAGAGCACAATTAATAGAGCCAATTAACAAAGTAATTATAGCGGTTTATTGCCACTTACAGCCGGAGACGTTACACAGCTTGTGGCGGGTGCTTCCAAGCGAGTGATAGTTCTCGAAGAAGGCTACTGACAGGGTCCCGGTCTACGGACTTCGAGGCGACGATCTTCCTTGTAGGGGTCGTCGTTAGAGATGAAGGTCCACCTTCAGGGTTGGTGGCCGCTCGGGAACGTTGGGCGAGAGCAGCGGATAAGACAACGACATACTAGTATATTTTAGTAGAGGGTTGTGACGAACGGTTACTCTAGCGAGAGCACTCGACGACTGACCATGATACGCCCTGCTACACGAGGCTTCGCAACCTCTCGGGGGATTCCGAATCCTCTCGGATACAGCTCTGTTGCCCTTTAAACCAGGGCTATACCGAGACCCTTTTATGGCAAGACATCTGTTACAGTGGTCAAGCAATGCCGATGATGTAGACACTTCCACCTTTTTTTCTCGCATCACGATTTCGAGTCGATTAGCTCGTATGTCATCATCCGTGCATAGTAACATGCCAATATAAGATGTAATCTTCGTTTTCTAAAACGAACATTGGAATGTATCTGTAGAAAGACATCCATTCTGTTAAGAGGCCCAGGTTTAGGGCAAGTTATTGATGTATTATGCCGGCCACATCATTATGCCTGTGCGTATATCATCTTTGAAGCATTACGCGACAACAAGCCCTCGCGACGACAAGGCCTCCGCTGAGGATAAATTCAAGGGCGTGTAATCAAGATTCGCTTTACAGATGGTGTTGTAATAATAACTGTGGTGCATTCAGTGCTTTGTCATTTCTACGCGGAGGGTTCTGTTTAATCGTTCAGGGTCGGTGTTCGACCATTTGATGAGCCCAAAGGAGTAAGTGAGGACAGGGATGACATAGCTGTTGATTTCCCTGATCTTATTTGTCGAGTTAATAGAACTCTTCAGAACCAATCTCAGTCATGAAGTGAAGGCAGTCGTTAGGCTTTTCTTAACTATCGTATGCTGAATTCCCTTAGATTCGAGAATATCCAGGTATTTATATGACTCGCCCTCAGCCATTGCCTCGATGGCATGCATCTACTCATACCGCTTGCTGCAGTTTCTTGCCCGAACTAGCGTATAAGCTTCAAGTCATCCATATATAGAAGATGGGTCACTTAATGACTTTGATTTCCATCTGCTTCGCCTTTCTAGTTTTGTTTCTTCGCCATCCTGGACCTAATTTAATTTTTGAAACTAATAACTAATCATCCACTTCAAATTTAGAACCTGAAATTACCCTTGTATCTCTGGCTGGCTCTTTTAGTTTCTCAGTCTCTCATAGACAATAACGAAGTAAATCATACTGTGCCTATCGCCTCTATACCAGGTTGTACAAGTGGATCATTTTATGCCTAAACCAAGTATTTTTAGTAAACAATTTCTTGTCTAAGTATAGACTAACCAATCTGTCTAGGTTACCATTTGTTTTTGGATCTCCAAAATTGCCCAGCCCCCTTCTTGTATCCTCTCGTTGGAACCCAACCCATCCATTCATATCATCTAGTAGAATGATTCTTTCCCCATGATCGCAAGTGCCCATAGTATCACTTAAAGTTTCCCAGAAGGCGTATTTGCCATCATTCCTTTCACCATGAACTGGGGCGTAACACGCTATTATAAATAATGTTCTGATTCCCACTTCCATTCTAACCCACAACAATCTGGGAGATACACATTTATGCCCCTTGACATGCTGTGTTGCTCTCTCATTTATAATCAGATTCAGATGCACATTAAATATCTAGCTTTCTTTCGTGCATTCTATAGAATCATTTAACCCTAAAAAATTCCTAACACCCAGTATCCATTAGTAGCCTGAAACGTTACCTTTACCTTTACCAGAAGGATGCCATTCGTCAAACAAAGTTTTAATCAATTCCGAGGCTTCTGTATTTTTGTATTGTTCATTGTTTAAAGTATACACCCAACTATCAACTAAGCGCGAGAAATATAGTTTGCGAGTAAAAAATCATGTCCTGAATAACAAGCCAGTC